>PVJN01029581.1:0-26305 GCA_004026805.1 Lasiurus borealis
GGGGGGGCGGGGAGGGGAGTTAGGGGCAACCAGGCTGGCAGGCAGATGAGCGATTAAGAGCCAGAGGTCTGGGATTATGAGAGGGATGTCCAACTGCTGGTTTAGGCCCAGTCCCCCAAGGGGTCCTGGATTGGTGAGGGTGCAGGCTGGGCTGAGGGGACCCCCCCATGCATGAATTTTGTGCACCTGGACTCTAATATTTAATAAGTATACACAGAAAGTTGCAATAAGGGCAAATGAAGAAAAAGAAGGGAAAGTAAGGATACAGAGGGACATGGAGTTAGGTATCACTTTAATTAAGGTGTTTCTACTGAGGAAAAATTTATATAGAGACTCAACTGGGAGAATAATTAATAAACCAGCCTTCACAGGGCAAAAGTTTGACCTTAGATTGTTTGTATTCACAGGTTAACTTTATTGTCAACTTGACATCACAATATTTTTTCCCAAAGCTATTGATCTTTATATAGTTACTTGTTTTTATAGTATATTAGAGACCCAATGCATGAAAATTCATGCACTGGAGGGGGGTGGAGGCAGTCCCTCAGCCCTGCCTGCCCCTCTCACAGTCTGGGAACCCTCAGGGGCAGGAGGCAACCTGGCAATCAGGGGAAGGCAACACCCCATCACACCTCTGTTGATGCCACTGCTGGCAGCGCAAGCCTCAGCCCGCCCTTGTTACCTGAGCCTCAGATGGCCTTGGGCGGCTGGGAAGTTGACATCTGAGGCTTGCCTATGCCTTGGGCCGGCCCTAGGCAGCTTGGGAGGTAAGGGGACAGGGGGACTCAGAGGCAGGCGCTCAGAGTGGCTAGGCCCACCTGGAGGCAGGCCTGGCTTTGCTGAGCACCTGCTGCCCCAGCGGGCCTAAGGGGACTGGGAGCCACCATCTTGTGGCTGTGGGCCCCACCATCTTTGAGGGCATGGCAGTCAATTAGCATATCCCCTCCTTGTTGGTTTTAGGCACCCTCATCTTTGAGGCAGGGATGTCAATTAGCATATCCCCTCCTTATTGGCTATAGGCACCACCATCTTTGAAGGTGGAGCAGCCAATTAGCATATCCCTCATTATTGACTGTAGGTGCCACCATCTTTGTGATGGTGTGAGGGTCAATTAGCACATTCCCTCTTTATTAGGTAGGAGAGGATTTGATATCAAAAGCTCCCCAAAGTCTGTATTGCTTCTTCATTTCTCTGTGCTGCAATGAGGTCTGTCCTTCAAATCACAAATTCTGTCTTTTGAATTTTTTAGCTTACCATCTGTTCATTTTATTACTTTGTTAATAAGTGTTCCATTTCTAGATTTTTTTTAAGTTTGATTGTTCTTTTTAAATAACATTCTGCCTATTTTTTGATTGGTTCTTTCCTCTCTCTTCAGTCAATGTTTTAAGCATTATTGTTCTTTCTTTGGATGGGAAATCTCTCCAAGATTGCATTGGCTGGTCAGCTATCATTTTTGGCTAGTTCCCTCTAGTGCTCTTTGTTTTCATGTGTGAACTCATCTTCAGTAGGAGTTGTTTTCTTTCACCGTCCCTTTGGACAGAGAGGGATTTCAAAGCTGACTAGAGAACTTTTACACTAGCTTTTCCTGTTGGGTTTCCATATCAAGTGAACACTAAGAATGTGGACTTCATACAAACAGGGCAGATTTTGGGGACCCACATACTTAATAATTATCTTTACCCACATTTCAGAAAGAGAATCTGTTTTACATTAAGCCTTGGAGAAAGTGGACAGAGGTTTATTTTTGTTTGTTTGTTTATGTTCTAGATGGGGCAGGTGTCTGTCTTTGACTTTCAGGTTGTTATTATTATTATTATTTTTGTTTATTTTATTTATTTCTGTGTGTGTGTTTGCCAGAAGCACAATTCTAGCTTTCCACCTGATATGGTCTCAAAAGCAGAGTAAGACTAAGTGCAGAAACCATAGTTCCTCACGTATGTATTAGGTTCAGGTAGCACTAAAGACTTGTGCAACTTCATACACACTCACTGTTGTGGTCTTCCGTTCCCATTCTCTGCCAAGGAGTTCTCTTTTTTTGCTTTTGGATTTTACATGGGTTTTGAAGGTTTATTTGTTTTTTTAATTGCAAATGGGCAGGGAGAATTGGGGTTCTGGTCAACCTACTTTCTTCATGGGAATCTTCTTAATTGGTTCTTTATGTAACTGTAATGAAAAACCTGATAGTGAATGATTTGCCAATCACAAAATCTGAACCAAGAGAAAGCAATGGGGACTCACTGGTAATAAATCAGGTTGACTCTGAATGTCCTTTAAACACAATAGGATGTATTATTTGAAAGAAATAGTGGTCAGAAACTTTGCTAAAAATGAAAGCAAACTGCCTAGAAACAAGTTTTCGTGGATGTATGTAAATGTATTGACACAAATTATTGTACGTCTCTTTTCAAGATGGGATTGCAGGTTCCTAAGTAGTTCAGCAGGTTTTGTTATGATTCTCCATCCAAATGCATTTTGCTGCCCACACTTCTTATATTTTCCAACTCTGAATTATAGAGATTTCAAGTTGAATAGGGATTCCACATTTTCCTGGCTTTAAGTGAGATCTGACTTGGTTGGTATGACATCTGGGGAATATCTGATAATCTGTAAAAGCAGTTACTGAAACAAAAGTAGTGAACAAATAGTAGCATTTTAACAGACAGATATGGATTGGCATTTTAATAAGCCAATTTAAGTTCAAGACCTCCAATCATGAATCACAAGGTCAGATATGAATAATGAAGGTCTGATTTGCAATTGAGATGCTTCTCCCTTGGACAAGTATCAAAGAGTTACTTTATTTACTCAAAGACAGGTAAGTTCTTAGAATATAGTTGGATAGGTTGGCTAGAAAAAAAAAACTTTTTTCTATGAATATTCAAGAAGAAAATACTATTGAAGAACATGGTTTGAAATGCATTTAAATGTTTTATTATTTTATTTTATTTATTTAAATACTAGTTGGTCAGTTTATTTAAGTCCTTTTTTTGAGATTTTTATTAACTTTTAGAGGAAGGGGATGTAGGGAGAGAAACATCAATGTGAGAGTGAAACATTGATCAGTTGTCTCCTGCATTCCCCCTACCTGGGACCAAGCCCAAGACCCCCATGTGTACCCTGATTGGGAATCAAACCTGCAACCTTTCAGTGCATGGGTGGATGCCCAACCACCAGAGCTACATGGCCCAAGACTCAAGTAAGTTTTTAAGTTTTCTGTCTACAGTCATTGTCAAGTACAATGCTCAGTCTGGCAGTAGAATAGAAGTAGCTTTGGAAACAGTGAAGCATGATTGGTTCCTGACTTCTAATGTTAAAGGGACCTTTTTAAAGCTTCTTGTTATTTCTTAGCTCAGAGGCTCTCTTAAGAAAGTGAAGGATTTGAGGTTAAAAACCATTTTGTCAGCCTAAAAAAAACATTTTGTCAGCCTAATAGGAATGATTTTCTCAAGAGTTTCCCTAAATATGACAAAGTTAGGTGAAGGAGGCAATGTTTTTGAAATGAGAATTTCCCACATGGGGAAATTCCTCAGGGAAGTAGGAAGGTGGAGATGGAAAAGAATAAATCAGATTGCTTAGTGACTAACAGAAGTAGAAGGATGTTGAGATAATCTTTTATCATCATCCCTGAGCCACACTAGCCAGCCATGGTGGGAAGTTTAAAAGTAGAAAATCAAGTCTTAGATTTTAGCAAAATTATACTCAGATACTAGTGGATAATTCACTTAAACTTGATTTTTATTTTGCAATCACAAAGAAAGAGCAGTCTATTAGATAGCTCTTTTAATACAAAGGCACCTCACTGATTTTAAATTCTAGAGTTTTGCTGTTTGGTTTTCCAGATTTCTCAGAAGACTAATTTTTTCACTATTAGGAAAGATTGCCAGGCAATGTCATAATGATAAAATTTCCTCCTTTCTGACTCTTTCCATTCTTAACTCATCCCTCCCTCCCTTCCTCAAAAAAAGAAACATTAAAAAAAAAAAAGAACCTCTGTGAGAAGCAGATTTTTCCACAGAACATTTTCCTATCATGAAAGTTTGCCAAGGGCGATAAATCACAGGAATTTGCATGTGTGTTAATATAAAGAATCATCTATTTCAATCAGCAACTCCTTGTTGTGTATTCCTTTCTAAATGAGTAGATTATCCATTTAAAGAGGAATTATGCTTCAGTATTTTCTTTATTGATTAAAATTAATGACATAGATTGCTATAAGATAATCTAATTTTTGCCTGTTATACTTACTAGTATGTGCATTTAGTAAACTGAAGTAATAATGTCTGACTTGGGTGCTAAAGTCCATGAAGCACATATTTAATAATATATTACTGCTGACTAGCTTACTATAAAATAACATTATGACATTAATGTAACATGTTATTTCATTACCCTTTGACATGAATGCAAAATAATTTTGTTAACAGTCTTCTCAATAATGGAAAAAAATGCTACCTTGTGCTTATACTATCATAGGATTCTTTAATGTTGCTATAGTTTTATAAATATTCATTTGCATAGATTCACCCCCCTCCCGCCCCTTATACAAGTAAGAGCAGATATGTTTGTCCAGAAGAGGGAGGTGAGTGTAGGAATACATTGAGAACAAAAATCGACATTTCACTTACAGTCTTCCCTTTCAGAGAGTGTATTTCAAACTTGATACCTTGCAGAATGAACATTTACTGGGAACACATTAGTACAGCATGCCTTTACAGCTGCAGTTAAGTTTGACTTCTGTAGGATTCTAGAGGGCAAATGGTGCCCTCCTACCCATTGCAGCTCTCCATTTATTTGACCACTGACTGCTCCATATTATCCATAATATACCTTTATCATATTATGTTTTAGGGTAAGTGGTTTATAATTACTCCAGACTACTTAGAACACTTACTTCATCCACTTTTTCTTTTGGTGTGTGTTATAATACACTAGGGGTCCAGTGCATGAATTTGTGCACCTTGAAAGGAACTGTGGGGCTTGAGGCTCTGGTGGGCACAGGGGTGGGTCTTGGCCCATCCTCCGTGCCCCTGTCCAGCCCCTCCCCTGTGTCCTCTGGTCCTCTTTATGCTGGCAACACTGCTCCTGCCACCACTCCCATGCACTGATGGTGCCAGCCCCGTTCACACCTACTGATGATGATGGGCGATTTGGGCCAGCATCAGTGATAGGTGTGAATGGGTCGATACAGTCAGCGGGTATGAGCTGTAGCTGCTGCCCTGATCATTTCTCAGGACCAGGGGGAGGTGGAGAAGCCCTCAGGGGAAATCAGGGCCAGCAGCCACCACTCACACCCGCTGCTGGTGCTGGCAGCAGGTGCGATGGCGGCTCAGGTGCTGGATGTGGGTGCATGAAAGGCCAGCATGGCAATGGATGTGAGTGACAATTGCTGGCCCTGATTGCCCTCAGGGCTTCTCCACCTCCCCCTGCTTCTGAGGGTAGATCAGGGCTGGCAATTGCTGTTCGCATCTGCTGACAGTACCCAGTGATTGGGAGCAGTGCCAAATCCTGGCAGTAGGTGTGAGGGGGACCATGGCTGGCAGTGAGTGTGAAAGGAGCTGGAGAAGCCCTGAGGAGCAATCGGGCCTGGTGTCCAGCGCCAGCAGTGGGTGAGAGTGGTGGCAAAGAATTTTCAGTAACTACCAGAGACTCGTCCCAATGACAGTGGCTGGCACCCCTGCTCACCTGCTCCACCATCCTACTGCAGCCAACATCCCCCCATGTTTTGTGCTCTGCTGCCTGCTGCCGATGCTGCCAGGTACCACATGTGCCCCCTGGTGGTTGGCACAAGTCATTGCGACTGGTTGTTTAGTTGTTCTGTTCAGTCTATTTGCATATTAGCCTTTTATTATATGGGATTATATAGGATGTTCTTGTATAGTGATCATTTATTCCTCTAGGATCCCTTGTACATTTAGTTTAGGTGAAAATGTGAATAGAGGCAGACCCCTCCTTTGGCTCTCTGCTTTCACTGTTTATACTACTAAATAAGAAAATGAATGAAGTGATGCATTAAAAACTATGGAAAAATATTAAACTTCTTAAGTATTTATTGATTCACTTTGAACTTGACTACATGTAAAGTGACTGGATGAAATACTTTTTTTTTTCCATCCAAGGGCAAAATTATTTACTGGTTATTAAGATTACGGGTAATGTACTTGGGTAGACAGGGAAATAAAGCTCCATGTTCCTTTGAAATAGTGGTTGTCCAAAAGTGGTTTTTAATTTGGCAGTATTTATTAAAAAACTGAGAAGTGGAGGGTGGAGTCCATGCCATTTGAAAATAAGTACAGGTGATTTTGATGTAGATGATTTTCAGAAGTCTAGAGAAATGCCATGCCTACATTTTTATTAGTTAAAAATGAAGTTATCATGTATTTGCTTATGTTTCTCTTTTTCTCTTATTTTCTGGCTTTAACAACTTTTTGTGCTTTCATGAAATCTGATCATCTAATTCTTTAGAGTCATTCTCTTTTTTTTCCCCTCAAACTCAGTCATCCAGCTTAGATTTTAATAGCTGTTATACTTACTAAATTGTGTGGAAAAATATAATCTGCTTTGTTATAATAAAATGAAATAAATCTGCTTAAGGCCAAGATGTAAAAATTTTATTAAAATCTGCTTTTGGGGGCAGGGAGAGTGACAACACCTTATGTATTAAGTTAGAATTTCATATCCATAGTGCAGATGCAGCACCAAATTTCTGAGCTGAAATCCTTTTTAGTAACTCCGAAGTAATATTTTTATCTAATTCTGTCACAGTCAGAGGTTGAAACCAAAGAAATTTAATAAGTAACCTGTCACTGAAGGTCAAGTCTCCTAACAGAGTCTTTAATTAGCATGTGGAACATCTTAGGGCTGAAAAATCTCTTACCGAGTGATTTATTTTTTGGCCAGTTCACTCATGTGGGTGATAGAACATCAAAGAAGTTGTAGTTGAAACCTAATTCATATATACCTCTCAAAATATCTACGCATTTTCTGTGCTTACATTTTCTCTGCTGAATTGTGTCCCAGGTAATGGATCAAAAGTTGAGTAAACATTTTCAGGGAAGTGAAGAAAACTTGAGTTTTCATTGGGATTTTGGATAACAATATAATTTATGGGAATTTCATTAAGTTTTGTCTCATGAATGGCATATATTGGGGATTGTAGGTAATACTATAATTCATAGGGCAATTTGTGTCTTGTTGAAACACATTGCAACAATATGGCATAACTATCTCTTGTTTGGGGTCCTCTTGGTCGGTCAAGATTGACTTTTTGCTCTCAGTGTTCTTTGAAGGGTTCCAGAATATCTCTATCTTGGCACTTCACAAGCCCCATTTCTGTGATCTGTAATCCAATTTTGTCTTCATTAAAGCCCTTTCTATTAAAAACATAGTTTCATGAAGAATTGTTATGCTAGGACTGGGGCAGGAGTGGGAAGTGGTCTCTAACTTAAGTATGTAGTGCAGAATTTATCACATTGTCTAATAAGTAATCACTCATTAGTCACAGGTACTTAGGGATAGAAAGTTCTGCTGAGTTTGCTAAGAACTATCTGTTATCGAATTCATTTATCAGTGTTAGTAGTATTTTGGTGGAATCTCTAAAGGTTCTCTACATACAGTATCATGTCATCTGCAAATAATGACAGTTTTATTTCTTCCTTTTCAATTGGATGTATTTTATTTCTTCTTCTTGTCTAATTTCTATGACTAGGACTTCCAGTACTTTTCTGTATAATTAAAGGCTAAAATGCAAATAGACTGAATGGTGGAATACCCAAACAACCTGTTGCTATGACGTGTGCTGACCACCAAGGGACATGCAGGGAACATGGTGGGTGTTGGTGTGGCAGGATGATGGAGCAGGTAAGCAGGGGCGCCAGACCAAGGTGGGGTGCTGATTGCTGTGATCAGGGAAAGCCTCTGCTGGTTACTGAAAATTCTTTGCTCCCGTGTGCCACAGTCTTGCCTAGTGCTTGTACCTGCTGCTGGTGCTCGCCCTGCTTGCACCCACTGCCAGTACTGGAGCAGCCGCTCACACCCACTGCCAGCCCCTGGTCCTGATTGCTCAGGGCTATCAGTGGGTACAAGCAGCAGCCGCCAGCCTGATTACCCCTGAGGGCTTCTCCACCTCCTGCTGCTCCTGCGGGGAGATTGGGGCAGCAGGCGCCACTCACACCCACTGCTGGCACCAGCCCCAATAGCTCCATGCCGTTAATGGGTGCGAGTGGGGCCAGTGCTAGGAGTGGGGCTGCTGGCAGACAGGGGACCAGGGGCCATGGCAGGAGGGGCCAGATGGGGGCGCAGAGGATGGGCTGAGACATACCCCTTTGCCCACTGCAGCCTTGTGGCCCATAGTTTTTTTTCAAGAGTATGAATTCATATTCATACTCTTATTCAGTGTTGAATAAGAGTAGTGAAAGTGGACATCACCATCTTATTCCTGATCTTAAGGGTAATATTTTAAATTTTTGTCCTTGACTAATTATGTTGGGTATGACTCTGTCATATATGGCTTTTATTAGGTTGAGGTTTGTTTCTTCTATTACAACACTACTGACAGTTTTGATCATAATTGGGTGCTGGATGACCAAGTGGAATTTATTCAGTAATGCAAGGTTTATTAATATTCACAAATAAATAAACATGATACCATATAAACAAAACAACGTGTAAAAAATCAAATGACCATAATAAGAGGCAGAAAAAGCATTTGATAAAGTTTACTATTTTGAATTGAACATCAGATGATTGCTTCTAGGTTAGACCTTAAAGGTTAAGTATATCAAGAAGACACAAAAAATTGAAAGAATTAGAAATACCAAAATCACTTGGATATTTGTTATAAAAGAACCCAGTGTACATTTACTCCAATTCATAATGAACAAACATTTCTTTAGGACTTCTTGTTCATTTTTTAAAAAGTTGGACACCTTATTTTTTTCTCCCCAGGCTTCTAGTGTTTGGGTAGAAAATGCTGCAGACATAAAACTGGGGAGATGGAGACTCTGATTTAGAAGAATCACTCTTAACCTATAGGAATGTTATACAGCAGAAGAATGAGACATACAGGAGTGCTCTGAGAAAGGGGGAGGGTAAATTTGACAGGTGAAGGAAGGGAGACTTAGTGTGATTTCTTATTTAATTGTTATATCCTCTACCCTTGGGATTTCACTATCACTCTGTAGTTACTTGACAATATGTACAGTTGCACCTAATTTAATAAATAAATTTAAGATTATTTGTGGGCATATTCCTGTCTATTTCTGTATCATGGCTATTAATGGTCTTTAATTTTGCTTACTGCAAACCTAAAGGACTAAGCCCGCTTCTTAAAGAAATGAGATCATCAAGCATTTTTTTTTTTAATTTTTCTTTCTTTCTTCGGGTTCATTTTAAATAGACCATTAACTTGAAGTGAATGCTTTTAGGAAAGGACATTCTTTTTAACTGGGATTGGGCACATCCACACTTTGTTATTTGGCTGAATGACCAGAGAAGAAGCTAGGACAGTTTCTGCTTTTGGATTTTCCACATTGAGCACTGCCTTGCTTAAAGTTAGATGCCTCTTCTGAATCAAGAACTTCCTTATTTATTATTTCAGGTACCTAAAGCAGTGAATCATCAGCATGGGTAAAAACATGGTTTTTATTAGAGGGTGATGATTACAAGGCATTTAAAAATTTACTCTAGAATCATGATAGGATAACATGCCCAGTCAGCATTGCTCAGTGGTTGAGAGTTGACGGGATTAAGGTACATCAGTCTTTTCATTCTGATGCCTCTTGTACAAACAGATCTCAATTCAGTTTGAAGACACATGCAGACACACTGGCAGCTGAAGTTTCTCAGGAGCTTTTTTCTTTCAAATAGCAATGGTTGGCCTACCTCCTGGGTGATTGAACTAGATGACTTTTTTTTTAATATATTTTATTAACTTTTTACAGAGAGGAAGAGAGAGGAATAGAAAGTCAGAAACATCGATGTGAGAGAGACATCGATCAGCCACCTCCTGCACACCCCACACTGGAGATGTGCCTGCAACCAAGGTACATGCCCCCGACTGGCCGACGCTCCATCCACTGAGCCAAACCAGTTCTGGCTTAGATGACTTTTAATATTCATCCAAAAGACACAATCTAAATTTGCAACAAATTAGTACAATTAATTATTCCCAGACCTAGAACCCCTCTCCCACCTTCCTATTCAAAAGAGGGCACCAAAGTTCAAGCAACTGTATTTTTTAGTTATGTTGATAGTTTGCCCCTCAATGCATTGTAGAGCTTACCTGTGAAAAAGATGAGAAAATTAATAATGCAACAAGATTATAGTGCAGTGAATATACCAATTTGAAAGAATACATTTTTAAATAAAATAACCTATCCATCCCATACTTACTGAAATATGAACTTCATAGCAGGGTATTGTTTAGACACAGATGGTGTTTACGGTCAATAGGCTGCATCTACCCATGGGTCTTCTATAATTCCCTGTAGCATACTAAGTGCAGCAGGGTAGCAGTTAATCTCTTTGCCTCAGAAATGATTTGAATACTACCTCTTTCACTCTTGCCTAAGTTTGACTTTGGGCAAGTTACTTAATCTCTTTAAACCTCTATAAAATGAAGATGTAATAAAACCTAGATCACAGGGCTGATGTAAGAATTGTGAAATGCATTTAAAGTATGCAGCTCTGCTCTTGATATATAGCTTATCTATCTATATAAAAGGCTAAGTGACTGGCCATACATCCATCGGACCATCCGACTGACTGGCCAGCTGGTACATATAGTGTGCACTGGCAATTTAAAAATAAATGTTAACTCGCACATGCACGATGCATATTAAAATATATTTTAATTTTATAATGCTATATTATATATACTATTTTGACATGTAATTTTTTGTAATAACATAATTACTGCACAAATCTTTCTTCTAATTAATTTCCTTTCAATGTCTACAAATATGTGCACTGGGCTGTTAGTACTTTGTAAATGGTAACAATTATTATTATTATAAGTATTACATTTCCTTTTTTTATAGATAGATAAGTCACTGCCTACAGCAGCCTCTCTGAATAGGCAGTAAAAATTTGGATGGCAAAATGTCTCTAATTCAGATTAATGGGAGGTATGACCTTATTTGATATCAGGTTGTTGTAGATATGAGTATATTAGTTGACATGAGGTTATTAAAGTGGGTGTTTAATCAAATGTGACTCAGTTGTTCTGAAAAGGAGAGATTTAGACATACATACATACACACAAATGCCCAAGCATGCGCGCACATGTACACAGTGTAATTTGTTATGCAGAGTAGAAAATCGAGGGGTTGTATCTTTTCTTCCACAAGAAATTTGATATAATTTAAATAATTGTTGTTATTAGTTAATGGGCACTTACTTTGTACCATTAACTAATATCTAGGAGTGCTGGGCTAAAGAATTCATACTATTTCTGTAAACCCTACAATAGTATGTTGAGGTTGACATTAATGGTCTCCTCCATTTTATCTATATAAATACTGAGATTAGGCCTATTTGAGTATCTGTGTAAGACTCTACAGTTGGCCTGATCTATATTTAGGTACCAATTTAAGACAGTTTGACTTTTGTATTTTAAAAGTGCTGATTCCTATATGTCCAAACTGGTATTTGAAAGGTACACGATGTTCTGAGGGTCTCTGGAGTGTGGGGAATCAGATTTTAGCTGTCTTCTCATGGTCATTTCCTTCCCACCTGCCAGGTGGTTGGGTGTTGGGGAGATTGGTTTTGGGGCTCCTAGTCAGCTCTTCATACAAGAAGGGCCACTATTCTGCCAACATCCATCTCAGCTTTGGGAGAGTATATGGGTGAGATTTCTGAAGATTCTCCTTTTTTGCTTTAAGGTAAAAAGCTTTTCCAGAGAAAAGGAGAAAATTTAACTCATCATGAATGAAACTCTTTGAAATAATTTAGACAAAATTTTACAAAAGGGGTAAATTTGAGGGGTCTTTCAGAGCTGTTGTATCTCCTTAACAAAATTAATATATATAAAAGGCTAAGTGTCTGTCTGCCCAACCAGTAGCTATGGCATGCACTGGCCACCAGAGGGCAGATGCTCAATGCAGGAGCTGCCATCCTATCTAATAAAGAGGGACCATAAATCCATCACAAAGAAGGTTGCACCCACAGCTGAGACCAAGTTCCCATAAAGAGCCTTAACGAACAATCAGCAGGAACTTGAGGCTATGCCCTCTCCTGCCCCTGGCAAGGCTTGACAGGGGACCTCAAGGTGCATTTCCTGTCCTGGTGCAGGGCTAGGGGACCTCAGGCTGCTCCCCCTACCCCAGCGCCAGGCCAGGGACCTCAGGCTGCACCTCCCATCCGGTGTGGCTTGACAGGGGACCTCAGGCCATGTCCCCCACCCCATAGGGCTTGACAGGGGACCTCAGGCTGTGCCCCCACCCATGGGGTTTGGTGGGGGACCTCAAGGTGCACTTCCTATTCTGTTGCTGGGCTAGGGGACCTCAGGCTGTTCCCCCCACCCCAGTGCCAGGCTGGGAGCCCGCAGCCTGTGCCCCCCACAAGGTGGGGCTTGATAGGGGACTTCAAGGTGTACCTGAAGTGCTGGGTCAGGGGAACTCAGCCTATACCCAGGCTGGAGGACCTCAGACTGCACCCTCGTCTGGCAGCGCATGACAGGGGACCTCAGACCATGGCCCTCCACCCAGTGGGGCTTAATGTAGGACCTCAAGGTGTACCTCAAGTGCTGGGTCAGGGGAACTTAGCCAATACCCCTGCCCATCGGGGCTTGATGGGGCACCTAAGGCTGCACTCCCCTGCCGTGGGGCTTGATGGAGAACCTCAAGGCATTCCCCCTACCCTGGTCTGAGCTGGGGGACCTCAGGCTACCCTCCTCCTCATCCTGGTGCTAGGCTAGGGGATCTGAGGCTACATCCCCTGCCCATCAGGGCTTGACAAGGTTGGGACTGGCCAGGTCTGGATCTAGCCCAATTGGTGGGGATAAGAGGGGCATGGCCAGGTCTGGGTCTCACATGATTTTGAGGTGCATATGAATGGGTGGGGCCTTTAACTCTGGGTTCCATAGTGAGCCCCAGACTCTGATAGGAAGGAGGTTTCCATATATATTTTACCAATTTTCTTTCATCTCTGATACTTCTATTATAAAAGGCAAATAGCAATATTAAATTATTTCCTCTAATCGCCTTTTAATGTGCATAAATTTCATACACAGGGTCACTAGTTTAAAAATAAGCAGCATCATGGATGTGTTGCCAACAAACTAACACTTAGCTTCCCCCAAGTGGGACACAGGCCCTTCCACAACCCCGGAGTAACACCCCACCAAATCCCAGCAAATGCTGCCAAGACCCAATGGTTTAAAATGTGGCTCACAACCCAGCCCTGCCTGGAGATGGTTGCTGTAGGTGCCAGGTAATGATGTCACATAGCAATGTACAACTCCCTCTTCCTAGTGACTAGCCTCCTTAGAGTTTCTTCAGCCCAGGAACCCACCTTGCTTTATAGTCAGGTGCAAATATTTTACAGTTTAACCAAATATTTGTGAAGCATTTTCACGTTCCTCATCTCATTTGATCCTCACAGAAGTCCTGGAGTAGATAGATTTGGTAGAATCCTATTTTCATCAGCAAGACCTGAATAGCAATATTAAAATATTTCTTCTAATTAATTTTCTTTCAATGTGCATGAATCTGTGCACTGGGACACTGGTATTCTATAAAAGTTAGGCTCTCTATTTCTCCTTTATTATCCAGGCTAAATGACATTATGTTATAGACCTTCCCACTGCTTACCAATATCAAGTTTGCTTCTTCTCATAGCACACGGAAGACCACATTTCCATGAGATTTGTTCTGAACAATGGGACATGAACAAAAGGGCTGTGCATTATTTCTGAGCCGTGACATATAATTGCTGCTGTGAGATAGAGCAGAACTCTTTCCCCTGCCATTTGAATCAAAGAGGCAGCATATTCTAGATGAAGAAGTTAATGCTGGGGAATTGTTCAGGAGTTTAGGTCTCTGAATAAGTATGCTAACTCATAATGTAAGCATAATGTGTTGTGTTAAGCAACTGGGATTTGGGGGTTAATTTGCTACTGCACTATACTTTATCATATTCAGATAATGCTTTTCTTTCTTAAAAAATATTCAACTTTATTGAAGCAAAATTTATATATAAGTGACTGTCCATGTTTAATGTGTACAGTTTGATGAATTCAGGCAAAAGGCAATATTTTTATTATTTTGATTATACTGGAAGTTTCAAGACACTAAAAATTAGAGATTGGCCAAAATATTTACTTATTTACACTTATATCAAATAGTGTGCCCAGCAACAACTAGTTATCGCCTACTCTTACCATATCCTCTGCATGAAGGTGGCACTCATCAACTGACTGACTGAGCTCCAGAGCTGTCCTAACTTACTGAGGGTTCACTGCTACAGCTGGCACTTTGCCAGCATTGGTCAGTCAGTCATTCCAGGGAAGGTGGAAAGGGAAGACACTGAAGCCTTGCGCTGAATCTCTCTTGACAGAATTGTACCCATGTGGCCATATCTAAGCCTAACTCAAATTAACCATTTGAGACACTGAAATCTAAAAGCACACATATCTAAAGCAAGGGTTTCAAAGTATGAGTTTTTTAAGTCTTCCTCTTTCCAGTTTATCTATATAGTCTATGATCTAGGAAGGGGAACATACATTTTTGTTACTTGTTTAACACCCATGGGTAATAATCTTATCCTGGTTACTATGTGAACAATAACAACAAAAGACCCTGTTATTTGCTATCAGAGAAACTCATGCCTTCCGAAGATGATTTCTCCAAGGATTCTCCACAGTAATATGGAAGAACTTCTAATAAATAGGGTTAATGAAAAAGTAAATGAACCAAGTGCCTCCTTATGGCTAGAAATATTCATATACTGATTATATGAAAGGAATCTGATATGGGGAGGGGTAAACTCAATAATCTCGAAATTATAATCAAAAGCTGAGAGTCTCTGGCTGTTTTTGCCTAAATGGCTCTGGACACATTTATTTTTTCAGGTATTTTTATCATGAACTATTGATGGCACATATATTTAATGCATATAAGTAAATATTTGTGAGAAATTCTGGTAAGCTTTATAAGAAATTATTTTTTAGCATAGGTTGTGGATATAAACATACTAGTACACTCATATAATGAAAAAATATATAAATATGTAAACTTAACAGAACATATAAATACAGACACATTATTGAATGCATAAACATTACTAGAATGATTATAACACAAAATGCTTATTAATAGAAGCAAATTTTCAGAATAAATTCATATATAAATGAAAAATTATGCACTAATACATTTGAAGTTTATGTGATTCTTTTTTTAAAACCAGCATGTGGTGAATCCTCTGATATTTTCTCTTTACTATTGTATGTTTTAATATTTATTTTTAAGTATTAAAACATACAATATGTATTATTTTCTCATTTGGACCTGGATTACTTTTTGCTAATCAACAGTGAGAGGGGCTGACTTGGATCAAAGGACATAATCCTCCTCTTTTCCTCAGGTAGATCATCCTGCATCTCCTCAAATCAACCTTAAAAACATAGCAAGATATGGTCTTGGCAGCAAAATAACATAGACAAAATTAGATTGTTACTTTTTGCATATATATATATATATATATATATATACACACACACATATATATATATATACATACATATATTCATATACACACACACACACATACATATATATATATACACATATATATCCTATCTAATAAAGGCATAATATGCAAATAGACTGTCATCCAACACACAAGATGGCTGCCCCTATGTGGTAAAGATGGCTGGCCCATGTGGACACAGATGGTTAGGGAAAGACAGCTGTGGGTGACCAGGCCAGCAGGGGAGGGCAGTTGGGAGGGACCCAAGTCTGCAAGGGAGGGCAGTTAGGGGTGACCAAGCCTGTAGGGGAGGGCAGTTAGCGGTGACTAGACAGTTGGGGGCAACCAGGTTGGCAGGGGAGGGCAGTTAGGGGCAATCAGGCCAGCAGGAGAGCAGTTAGGCTTCGATCAGACTGGCAGGGGAGTGATTAGGGGATGATCAACTGGCAGGCAGAAGCAGTTAGGGGCAATCAGGCAAACAGGCAGGCGAGAAGTTGAGAGCGAGCAGTCCTAGATTGTGAGAGGTATGTCCCATATTGGAGATGGTTCAGGCTGGGCTGAGGGACACATGCACTGCTCCCTCCTCCCCTGTGCACAAATTTTGTGCACTGGGCCTCTAGTATATATGCTTCATTCAGATGGGAATAAAAGCATGCATTTTCTCACAAATATGAAGAATGCTCCTTTCTAATTTCAAGACAAAGTTTATTTCAAATTAAATGACTTTATTAGAATTTTATGGCATTATGTTATTTTCCACCCATAGTAATAAATTAATCATTTTCAAATTCTATCTTCAGAAAAAGAAAAGAAGAAAACACTTGGTGTTAAGTGTAAATAAATTCTTACCAGAGAATTTTAGTATTGCCTTTAAGTTGCATTTCCCCATATATTAAATCCTTTATATTGAATCATCTTGATAACACTATAATAAGTTAATCAAATGCATAATTAATTTACAAGAGCTATTTCAAGACCTATATCAGCATTGTTGATTCCTATACCACTGGGAGAGAGTTCCTGATATCCCCATGGCCATTTTATTCACCCATATTCATATGGCAGCACTCCAAGAAGTTTGTCCTGCAACTGAGAGGTTTATATTGGATTTATATTGTACAACCATTTTTAACTGAGCAAAAGCCCTTCTCTTAGTAAGCGGCTTTTAAGACTTAATAGCTAAGTTGTTACAAAAATTGAAATAGTTCATTTTTTTTCACTATGTACCAGGTTTTCTTAAGCAATTTCATAAATTTTAAATATACTGTAATTCTCACAAAAATTCTCTGTGTGGGTGGAAATAACACTACAAATAAGCATTTACTTAGTAACCTCCTTCTCTATAATATCCTCCTTTCTGGATAGGAGAACCTGAGATTATAAGAAGTTAAGTAGCTCACGCAAAGTTCTGATTACATTGTAAGGTTCAATTTCCTCTTATTTGGGTTTTTGACTCTTGAGTATCCCCAAAAGCCAGTGTGATGAATGAGCAAAGAGGGACATGGGGGAAGATATGATATATAACCAGCAATATGATGCTCCATGCTCTCAATTCTGGCTGAGAAGGCTAAAAATCTGGAACAGTGAATGAGGATAAAAATAGAACCTCCTTTTTTTTAGCCATATGTCAGGGGCAATATCCCCTGGCAGCAGGCCTCATTTTTATCCCTTTGCTTCAAACACTAGTGGGCCCCTGTCTTTCACTGAGCATTTTGAGCAAAACAGTCTTCTGTGAGAGAATCACCTGGAACTTACTTTAAACCTATTTGGCTGTCTGCTTCAGATCCAAGAGTGAACAGATAAAATGTGGACCGAACATTGCATTCTGTCACTTCTTCTTCTTTTCTTTTTTTTAAAAATATATTTTATTGATTTTTCACAGAGAGGAAGGGAGAGGGATAGAAAGTCAGAAACATCGATGAGAGAGAGACATCGATCAGCCACCTCCTGCACACCCCACACTGGATATGTGCCCACAAGCAAGGTACATGCCCCCAACCAGAATAGAACCCAGGACCTTTCAGTCCGCAGGCCGACACTCTATACACTTAGCCAAACTGGTCTCGGCTCTGTCACTTCTTTAAGATAGATTCATTAAAAAAGAAAGAAAGAAAGAAAGAAAGAAAGAAAGAAAGAAAGAAAGAAAGAAAGAAAGAAAGAAAGAAAGAAAGAAAGGCTGCAGGTGGACGCTTGAGATTGTTTTTCTAAATTCAGTGATAAAATTTCCCTCTAAACCACCACAGAGTGCACTGGTTTTTAAAAACAATGAATCATCCTCATCCTCACTCTCCTTCACATTATTTTGTCAATTATTCCATCAGAACATGCCTATTCATGTCCAGCAGTAAGCTTATGCCCTTTTAGAACTTATTTTTTTATTCAGTTTACCTTCACAACAAACAATAAGTAGGTCCCATTGTCTCCATTTTCACTGATAATGGTCACACACCTAGGAAATGGTGAAGTCTCTGAGTGATTCTCTCTTTAACTCTGTGCTCTTCCAGTTGTGAATGCTCCCTCCAGGTAAGATTGTGTCAAAGTTTCATGCTTCCATTGCCACTTCTGACTATCTCTGTTGGAGGAGAGTCCCTAAGGGAAGAAGTGTAACTGGATCCTATCAGTAGCTTTGCTGAGAGGTGACATCACTTCCAGACTGATTCTTAACTGGAAAACTGAAGGAAAGTAATTATAGTGTGCAGCTCTTTGAAGGTGTTTTTCTTAGAGCAGGGCACCTTAAAGACTTCCCAAAGAATTGTAATTGAATTGCTCTTCACTTTACTTAATCCTTTTAAGACTGGTATGCAGATAAGGTTGAAGCATTTTGGAAGGTTGAAACCTGCTGTTTGGTCAAACAACATTTGAGAAACACAGAGTAGAAGAAAAGTATAGGCCTGTGCTACATCATTTGAGATATAATTAAGCTTGATTGTTAGGTTAACACATAGTTTATTATGTGGTTCAACCAGAGAAGTATATATTGAGATACTCTCATGCAGACAAAAAATATTTTGCGAGATGAAGTCACAGATTGAAAAAAATCAGTTTTAGCCTTTTTTTTTGGATTTAGGCTGAAATAAGGAGCCAATTAGAAATATAGGCACTATCAAACTCTCCTGTCATGAAGTAAGTGTTATTTCTAAAATGAATAATCACTCCAGGAAACGGTTAAGCTTGTGATCCTGGGAAAACCACAGGAGACCATGTGGAATAGGGGAAAGAACAATGAAGGAGAAATAGGCAATTGCCCTGCCAGGAATTATTTCTATGACCTTGGGCAAGTCACTTTACCAGTATGAGGCTCAGCTTCCTCCTTTGCAAAGTGAGTGTGCTGGATTGAAACAGCTTTCTAAATTCCCATTGAGTTGCATATGCTATAATTTGTAGTATATGTAGAGGTAAGCACTTACCATGTGTAAGGATGTTATTTTGTTTTCTTAGAAACAAAATGAAAAAAAAACTACCTTTAAAAAAAGAAAGATAAGCCTGAGTAGTTGGATTTAAATAGCACTGGTCTAAGAATCAAAACTTGTTTATAATGTGTTAACCTTTTCTTGTCACATAAACTTTTGCAACATATGTATACTTATATATATTTATTCAGATGGGAAAAGGTAATCATTACACAAAATTACATTGGCTTTATGGATGTGTAACAGAGATATTAGAACATAAAACTTTCCTAATTCTGAGCAAGTGATTTACATATTTCCAATCTTACTGTAACTCTAAAAGGTTAACATAATGGGCTGAATTGTGTCCCTCCCAAAATTCAGTACCTCAGAATGAGAATGTTTTTGGAGATAGTGCCTTTAAAGAGGTAATGAAGGAAAAATGAGGTCATATGGGTGGGCTCTAACGTAATGTTCTTATGTGAAGAGATTACAACACAGACAACACAGACGAAGGGGTGACTGTGTGATGGGACAGGGAGAAATGGCCCTCTGCGAGCCCAGGAAAGAGGTCTCAGAAGAAACCAAACCTGTTCTATGCTTTGGTTTTCTAGTCTCCAGCATTGTGAAAAAATCAATTTTTTTTTTTTGTTAAAGCTATGGTATTTTGTTATGGCAGCCATAGCAAACCAATACAGTAAATATTATTATTCACATTTCTTGGTTGACTCATAGATCGAAGAGCAGGTGGTAGGTAAGTGGCAGAATTGGGATTCAAACTGAAGTTTCCATGCCATTACATCGTTTTCTTATTAAGTAGAAAACATGACTTCCACTTCCATGAACCATATAGACATCACATGTGGTCATTTCTGTAGGAGTAATTGCACGCATATACTTTACAAAGGTTTTTCCAAGCAGCGTGATTTTACAAAGAAGCATAGCCTATAGCTCTCATCAGAATGCTGAACATGTTATTAAACTTTTTGAGCTTTTTTACCCCTTTCTGAGCTGAGGGAAAGAAAAGTATCTTATAAGTTTGTTGAGAGGATTAAATGAGATGCTGATTATACAGCTTTTAGCATGAACTTCTATGTATTTTTCAGGACTCAATATATGCTAGCTATTCATACTGCTATTATTGTTTTTATCTCATTTGATTCTATAACTATTCTGAATGGTAAATAGCTTGAGAGATCACTGAAACTTTTGTGAGCAACCCTGTCATGTTAAAGAGAATTCCTAAGGTCTTGAAATAATAACAAATCATTTTGAAAGAGCAGGAATTTGTTTAATTTTTATTTTACTTTTATTTGTAAATTAAATTATATTATAATGTCATTTACATTTATTCATACTAGTTAATTTTGTATGTAGTTGTTGAAATAATGGAGTGATGGGTATACAGTACAGACAGGTCTGTTGAGCTAAGCTGTGATTTTTTTTTTTATATACTTTTAAGATACTGTTGTCAGTATAAATATAACCTATTCATTTATAGTGATCTTTTATGACTTAGAATATTTTTATTATACCTGAAAACTATAATTTTCTTCCTTTAAATATTTGAATCTTACAGACAACATATGGCAGTTAACCTGAGGGAAGAGGCAGAGGGTAAATGAGGCCAAATATATGGTGATGGAAGATGATTTGACTCTATGGCATGGGCACACAATGCAGTGTACAGATTGTGTATTATAGATGTGACCATTTGATACCTATGTGATCCTATTTACCTATGTCACTCCAATAAATATAATTAAAATAATTTTTAAAATATTTGAGTGTTAAAAGTTTTGGAGTTTAAAAAAAATTTGTCATTTTGCAATTACCTTTCCCTGTCCCCCAAAAATAAATTTTCAATTTTTAACAAAATGCATTGTCACAAAAAAGAATTTACAGAACACTGCTATATAGGAAATCTTTTTAAGAATATGTTGTTGTGTCCTCAACATTTGGTAAAGGTTTAGTAGCGAGGATTGAATTAAGCATAAACAATGAAAAGGAAATACATCTTTAACATTTTCTTAAACTGGAATTTCAATAAATAAGATAGCAATAATTTCACCATTTGACATTTTTTATTGAATTGATCAAACATTTAACCACACCTTTCTAGGCTTTAAAAAGTCTTTAATAACTCACTTAACTGTGATTTGTCAGTCATTATTTCCTACAGTGGTTCGTAACTCAGTCCTAGTGTATAATTCAGGTATAATTCAGGAAGCAGTGAGGAATCAGATTGGAGAAGAAAGGTTAGGTCAGATCATGGAAAGGAAGAAAATGAGGGTAAGACTTTTATTCTGTAGGTAGAAAGGAGTCTTTGAAGATTTCTTAGTAGGAAAGTGACTTTTTATGAACTCTGGAAAATTGATTTGGCAGATGTATCTAAGTCTATTAGAAAGAGTTGTTGCTGAAGTTACAAATTTATTTTAATTGTCCTGGTGAGAGACAATGAGTAACTGAACAATGGTGAAAATGACCAGTAAAGGAGAGTGATGAGAAACATCACTTAGCTTGATTAAATATGCATTAACACTATGGGAGAGGAAGAGGAAATGGTTACTTGATTAGGTTAAAAGATAATGTTAAGAATCTAGAAAGCTAGACGCATTTAAGAAGGGTGTAAAGCACAAGAGAATGTTTGTTATTACAAATTGAGATGAATCTTATTCCAGGATAATAGTTCAAGCCACGAACCTTCAAGGAAATACCTGAAGGACAGCTACCCCCTTATCTTAGTGTGACATCGTAGCTGACTGTATCACTATGGAGAAATAGAGCTTCTCACACTGCCAGTGCAGAGTGCGTCTTTTTGGTTTTCATTTGTTAATTGAGATATTGGCAAGTGAAATATGCTTAGAAGAGGGAAAAGGTTTATGAATGGGTCTGAAAATGAGGCCAGATGAGTAGTATTTAGAACTGGAACATGGAAGAGATGCCAGGAAGATGTGTTTTCATATTATGAAATGCTTAAAGATAACTTTAATATGTGTAGCTCCAATTGTTAGAGAGTGGGAATTTTGGAGCATGCCCCATTCCAGAGAGGCCATGGCTGATCCCCCAAATAGAGTTGTCAGTGCTGACATCAGGCCAGGCCTTGAGATATGGTCTCATGGCCCCTTCCCAGCATGTAGGCCTCAGCTTTTTGAAGAACAAGATGGCCCTGTAAATAACATGACAGGGTCAATGGCATGACTCTGACGTCGCTTGGAAAGACTGTTTTGTCTTAGGTTGCTTGTTCTACAAAAACAGGATATGGTAAATGTGCTTAAAAGTGGTCCTGCACAAAGGGTCACTGTTGCTCTCTGGAATATCTGCATGGAGAAAGGTAGAGCAGTCACTAGCTGGCTGGCTAGCTGGCCAGCTGGCTAATAAAGGCTCCCTAAATTTTAATTTGGTCTGGACTCCAGTGAGTATTCACTTGCGTTCACTCCACAACACACTGACCAGAACTAAAATTAATACACAAAATAACGAGGCAGCAGATTTCACTAAATCTTTGAAATCAGTTTAGTTGCGTGAAAACTAAGTGGCAGCCAAATGTGTAGCACTGAGCTCTGTTTCACTGTAGATGTGTGAGAAAATCTTTTAAGGGAAAGCTAGAGGGGATTTCTGCAATGATAGATCCCCAGGCAAGATGAACATGGAAATGTTTACATTGCACTGAGGCATTGGAGACTGCTATATTCATCAAGATGAGAGATGATGCTCGTTTGAAGGGACAGTAGCAGATAGAATGGAGAGAAGTGGACTAACACTTAGCATGATGGTAAATGCTGCAGGAAAGACAAAACATGTATAAGATTAATTAGAGCCTGTTGTAGACAAACAGAGTTCACCTGGCTTTAACATAGGACTCTCATTCTTTTTCAGTCATAGTCTAACTAGAGGTCTATGCACGAAATCTGTGCAAGAAACTTGGCCCTTGCCACCCCAGCTTTTTCTGGAAGGACATCTGTCTGGAAAGTCATTCGGTTATCTGCTCTAATTAGCATATTATGCTTTTATTATTATAGATGGATGATAGCTGTGATTTAAAGGAAGTTTGGTCAGTCAACTTCTCTTGCATCTTTTCTTTATCTTTGGTTAGATGCAGAATTGTTGCATTAGGGCTCAGCTTCATATTGTATCAAAACATTTGAAAATATGAGCCATAGACCATATCAAGTAACAGAGAAAAAAATGAACAATAAAGTGTTTACTCAAACAAAATTTCTTAAATTATTTGACTCATTTCTATAACCAATAACAGTGGAAATTTCCAGAAGAAGCAAGATGAACAGTAACACAAAAATAAAACGATAAATAAATGTTTATTAAGCTTCAGACTCAGATTGTAAGGTCAAGCATACTTTTATTCATTCATAAAGTATGCTTTATTCATTTTTAAAGTCAAGGAATATAAATAAATATTTTTACACTGAAGATATATAGGAAAAGTTGCACAAAATCAGAAAAATAAATGGGTTGGTTTGAATAATAGTCTTTCACTAGCAAGTAGGTAGAGACTCTAAAAGGAATTAGAATGTGGTAAGATAAATTCTTAGGAACTTCATAACAATGACTAAGAATTTGTTCTATTTATTTATTTAATTTTTTTATTGTTTAAAGTATTACATAAGTCTCCTTCCCCCACCCCCACTGACCTCTCTATGAATGCTCCCATCCCCCAGCACTTACCTGCCACCCCCTCCTACCCAGTCTATGTTTATTAGTTATGTTCACATGCATGCACATAAGTCCTTTGGTTGCTCTCCTACTTTTGTTATTTTAATTCCTATTTCAACCTATGGAAATGTGGCAATTTTAATACAATGAAATTGTTTAAATAAATTTGAGTTTTAATCATTAAATTGGTCAGCTGCCTTCTGCACACCTTCTGGGAATGTGCCCGCAACCAGGGTTCATGCTCTTGGCTGGAATCGAGCCTGGGACCTTTCCGTCTGCAGGCTTAATAATTATAATAAAATGTCCCATTTCCCTCCTAACCCCCAATAAAAAGAAAAATAGTTCTTGACATAAGATCACCAATTTTAATAATATTGAAAAGAATGCAAAAACATCACAATTTCAATGGTGATTATTTATAGCTCACTAAAAACTTTTTTTATAAAAACTCAATATTGAAATATACCTAACAAAATAGAATGCTGTGAACATGATTTTATGTGTGTATTTTTCTTTATCTGTGACATTATAGGTATTTCAGCAAGAAATGTTCAAGGGAGTTTTATTTGTTTGTGAATCCTGCTCTTCTAAATAAAATAATGCACCACAATTCAACCAAGAATCTGAATTTTTAAAAAGCATGTTATTAAGAAGTCCTGTCATAGACAACAGCATTGTGGTCTCAAGAGAGAGTCTGGAAAGAATTTCTTACAGCTGCTATAATTGGAGATTTTTAAATTTTATATCCCTTAAATGTTCTTTCTATAGTTATGACAATACATCTTTGATGAGCTCCTGGTATAATGGGGCTGACATTGTAGAAAAAATTCCCTTAATGAATTTATATAGCTTCATATAAATGAACAATTTTTAAATAAATTATAAAACTATAACAGAAAAATATATTGCTACAATGAACACATTAATTTGAATATGCTGCTTGTACTGTGTGGACAAAAATGGGGTTCTATGTAAAGTAAGCTCACAGAGTGACCTTTGACCAAATCCTATCTGGGAAGGCATAGTGGGCAGCCACACCCCAAGGCATCTAATTTCTTTGGTGAAAGGTTTTAAAGCAGTCCTGGCCATTGTTCTTTAAAAAAAAAAAATAAATTGATATTTTACAGAGAGGAAGGGAAAGTAATAGAGAGTTAGAAACATCTCCCTATTGGGGAGTGTCCGCAACCAAGATACATGCCATTGACTAGAATCAAACCTGAGACCTTTCAGTCCACAGGCAGACGCTCTATCCACTGAGCCAAACCAGTTAAGGTTGACCATTGTTCTTGTGCACCTAGGTTTACCACACCTTTGACACACCTAAAGCAATACACCTTGAAGGGGTTATTAACCCTCAAGAAAACACATCATCTTGTTAACTGTCCTGTGATCTAACTCACACCTTGCTTTTTCCCATGTTCATGTGATCTTCCTGAAATCCCCTCAATTTTAAATGCATAAGAAAAACTTAAAAACTGTTATTCTCCAGAGCATTTTACATCTTGCTCCTTGGCATGTGTTGTCTACTTGGCTCAAATATACTCATAAAAATTCTCTATCAGTTTGGGCGTTTTGTATGTTGATAATTATATCCCTCCATTCCTTCTGGGAAAATATAATTTTTATTTTCAAAAGATGGTAGTTTTCTATGTTGTGAATTTTAAAAACCATTAACAAGTATGAGTACGGATTTAACATAAATTTGGTTTGGAAAAGAGTTCATAAAACTGTTTTCATCAGAAATAATGTGTTATAAGAAATTTAACTGCTGGGTAGTTTAATCATAAGGTTAACTATTTACCATAAAAATAAATGAATAATAAAATGGGTTGGTATTTTATTAATAATCATTGTCATTTAGAATGTCATGCTATTTAAGTGTAAGTAAAGACAGAATTCTCTAATTTAATAAATTGTAATATTTAAATCAACACATACCTAATTAACCTATAGCTGAATCAACTTACAGATAGTTAATAATCTTATGTAATTAAAATTTAAATCAAGTTATGTTTTTAACTTTAATTGTCCAATAAGAGTTTCAGTTTTTATGGATGCCATGAAATGATGAGTTTGGCCTTGATCTCTTGCACCATTATTTTAGAAGAAAGGATACCGTTTTGGAGAGTAATTTTATATAATTTCCGTCAGACAAAATAAGGAGAAGATGACTTTTTTTTCTATGTAAAATGAAATAGTTGGAAACTCTGAACTTTGCCTTCATGTTAAATATAGTCCTTTGGTACTGATTAGGTTATAAAGCCTATCAAATATATGCATGTGACTAATTGAGGCTCCTGATGGAGCTGTAGTATTAAACGTCCTCAAAATTGCATATATATATATATACATATATATATATATGTATATATACATATACATATATATATATATGTATATATACATATACATATATATATATGTATATATATGCATATATATACATATATATGTATATATATACGTATATATATATATGCATATATATGTATATATATATATATATATATATATATATATATATATATATATATATATATATATTTTTTTTTTTCCAT
>PVJN01029582.1:0-26350 GCA_004026805.1 Lasiurus borealis
ACTGCTTATTATAGTTAGGATAAGTGCCTGAAAAGTCAATTTTGTGATTGTGCTTTTCTATATTGGGAATATTAAATGTATGCATCATTAGAGGTGTTTTGGTCTCAGATACAAATTCTTACCCAAAAGCGACATGCACAGCTCTTTGTCAATTTGTCCATCTTCAGTCAATGCCCCAAATACCAAACCATCAGCACCATAAAGCTTGGCAAGACGAATGTCAGCCTTCATCACCTCAACTTCACGATCTGAATATAAAAAATCACCTCCGCGTGGCCGAATCATCACAAAAACTGGGATCTGGACACATTGCTTCACTACTTGAAGGACACCTATAATAGGAATCAGACTAATTAAAATACAAATGTGAGCTAGAAGCTCAAGGAAGTCAATAAAATATTAGTGGTCTTTTACATACACTCTTTTTTTAAAATATATTCTTATTGATTTTTTTACAGAGATGAAGGTAGAGGGATAGAGAGTTAGAAACATTGATGAGAGACATCACATCAATCAGCTGCCTCTTGCACGCCCCCTACTGGGGATGTGCCCACAATCAAGGTACATGCCCTTGACTGGAATTGAACCTGGGACCTTTCAGTCCACAGACTGATGCTCTATCCACTGAGCCAAACCCGTTTTGGCATTACATACACTCTTAAGATATAGTATCACTTTTACAAGAAATGGAAGAGCTGACTGAGGAAACCAGAGAAAAGTGGACCTAAAAGAAAAAAAAGGATACTGAGAAGAAAAAATAAGTAATAATAATTATTTATAAGTAATCATAAAATCAAAGATATAAAAGAAGAACTTAGAAAAAAGAAGGAAGTTAATGCATTTTAAAAGCTCTTGTCAGTTTCCAGAACCAGGAAGTCGAAGTTCAATTCCCGGTCAGGGCACATGTCCGGGTTGCAGACTCCATCCCAGTAGGGGGCATGAAGGAGGCAGATATCAGTGATTCTCATCATTGATTATTTTTTCTCTCTCTTCCTCTCTAAAATCAATAAAAATACATTTTTTAAAAAAGAACATTTATAAATAAATAAATACATTTGTCAGTTGAACAAAAACTCTCTTACTGGTATGTAACATTTGAAAGTATAATAACTACCAGGCTCAGTGTTCTGCCACTGTACTCCTAAGATCAGGTTTCTCCTTTCTAATTGATAACAGCTCTACTGAAAACCTACTATAGAGATGGTTGCACAGTGCTAAAGTTTATGATCCTTTAATGGACAAAGTCATTTAGATATTTTTTTGAAACAGATATGTAAAAGGAAGAAAAGTTCTACTTATTTGTGATTTCATACAGAGATCCACTAATAAAAAGTACCTAAAAATTACACAATTTATGACTAGCTCAGAGCTCAATAGTTTATGATCTGTAGCAAGCACACATAGTGTTTATTCAATATGAATTTTCTTCTTTTTCCTTGCTGAAAGAACCCCAATTTTGCATGGGCTAGCAATATGCCTAACACCAAGCAATGAATCATGATTGCTGTTGCAAAAAAAAACAGATTGCAGTCAAATTTACAAATATGTTCTAGAGATGTCTAGGGAATGCCCTTCTTTAGTGAGAATATTTCAAAAGACTATTGCATGTATATATCTTTTATATTAAACAATGCCATGATCAACCTCAAAATAATATATGCCTTACATTCAATAAAAAAAAAATTATCAGATAGGCCTTAGCCAGTTTGGCTCAGTGGATAGAGCATTGGCCTGTGGACTAAAGGGCCCCGGGTTTGATTCTAGTTAAGGCATATACTTGGGTTGCAAGCTCGATCTCCAGTAGAGGGCATGAAGGAGATGGCCAATCAATGATTCTCTCATCATTGATGTTTTTATCACTCTCTCCCTCTCTGAAATCAATAAAAAAAAAAAATTTGTTTTTAAATTATCAGGCAGGAAAACAAGATGCATCATGAAGAAATAAATCAATCAAACAAAACTGACCTAGAACTCATACAGATACTATTGGAATTAGCAGCCAGGTCATTAAAATAAATATTATAACTTTAATCCATACATTCAAAATGTTAAGAAGCTGCATGGGAGATGTTATATAGACTTAAATTTCTAGAAATGAAAATTAAAATGTGTAAGATGAAAAGCACAGTAGGTGGGATTAACAGTGGTAAGACATTGCAGAGAAAATATTAGTAAACTTGAAAACAAAGCAACAGGATCTATGCAAAATGAAACAGAGAAAAAGACAAGAGCAGTTCATCAGTGGATTACAGAACAAATATAATCAATTATACTCAATTGAGAATATTCAATTGTAAGTATAACTGAAGTCTCTAAAAGAGGGAGTAAAGGACATTGAAAGCTGAAAATTTTCCAGATGTGATAAAAAGTATAAATGTACAGTTGGAACTGGTTTGGCTCAGTGGGTGGAGCGTCAGCCTGCGGACTGAAAGGTCCCAGGTTCAATTCCGGTCAAGGGCATATAACTTGGTTTCAGGCACATCCCCAGTAGGGGGTGTGCAGGAGACAGCTGATCGATGTTTCTCTCTCATGGATGTTTCTAACCCTCTATCTCTCTCCCTTCCTCTGTAAAAATCAATAAAATATATTTTTTTAAAAAGTATAAATGTACAGATCTAAGAAACATGAAGAAAATTACACTCATGTACATCATAATCAAATTGTTCCAAACCAAAAATAAAGAAAAAATATCTTAAAAGCAACCAGAGCTTGTTTGGAGGTTCTAGCAGGAGAGCACAGCTACTCCTAAACCCTTGACGGAAGACTGGTCCTCTCTTTTCCATTCAAGCACTCACACAGCTTTGGGAAGGATACACATGGATCAGTGAGAGAGGAAGGGGACACCCACCTAGCCAACCAGATCAGCCATGTCAACCAATGGTGATCAATGGAGTAACAGATGTCGCAGCCAGATTGCCCTCACATTCTAAAAGATAACTGACTCTTTAAAAAATGTCAGAGTTGTAAAAATTGTTCTGAACCTTGCGGACAGTTAAACAAGTATGGAGTGATCAACCCCAGATTTGATCTTGATGTGTAACTCAATATCTAGAAAATGGCAGACTAACCTGCTACTAGCATATCAGTTTGGTTTCATTGTACTGACATCAGTGGGTATCACGGATGATGAAGAAGCAAAACCAAAATACTTGGGAGGGAAAATCCTGGGATTCTTTTTCTAGGAATGTACTAAATGTGTGCAAACAAAATGCCTCAGTGAAAATAGTAACAAGTAGTGTGCAATTTTTAACATATGTAGGAGTAAAACAAATATCAAAAACCCAAAGATCAGAAGGGGAGAAATGAAAATGAAAACAAAACTCAATTAACTAAGGATGCCAAAATGGAAAGATAAAAGAAAACTCTGGTTGTTGATATTACTGCACAGCAAACTGAACCAATATTAAGAGCAACTACCTATATCTCAACTTTTTCATGTCTAAAAAATGTACTTGATCACACCTTTGATAGACAAGTTTATTTACAACCAGAAGCATATCTAACTGATTCAATATCCATAGCACAGTTAACATGTTAGTAACATTGTAAAGGATTCCAACAAAACAAATGATCAATTGTCTCCGAAATCAAAAAATGAACACTTACCCATGCTTGGTGTGATTCCTCCTTCCAATAAGCCAGAACATAATTCAATCCGACCAGCACCTGTGATTAAAAAAAAAAAAAAGAATTGCTCAGCACAAACAATTTTTGAAAATGAAAAAATATTTTTAAAGGCACCAAAGGGCTTATATGCATGCATATAAGCATAACCAATGGAAACAGATACTAGAGGGGTAAGGACATGGGGGGGAAGGTGTGGAACAGGAGAGGTCAATGCAGGGGGAGGGGGAGGAGAAATATGTAATACTTTAAACAATAAAGAAATTTTTAAAAAAGCATTGCTCAAAAATTACTGCCCCAAATAAACTCCTATTATTAAAGAGCAAACTTAGTATTTTTTCCAAATACAAAACAAAAAGTGTTAGAAATAGAGAAATCAAATTATAAAACTAACATAAAAGTCTATTTTAATTCGACCTACACTCTCCAACTCACATTACGTTATTGGTAGTCAAATTTAAGTGTTAACTCAAGTTAAACTAAGTCTCTTAAAATTTTGTATTACAGTGTTGTCTCTCCATGTTGATTCAGTGAACATAGCATCAGCCTGGGGACTGAAGGGTCCTGGGCTCTATTCTGGTCAAGGGCACATGCTCGGGTTGCAGGCTAAATCCCCAGTAGTGGGTCTTCAGGAGGCAGCCAATCAATGACTCTCATATTGATGTTTCTCTCTCTCTCTCTCTCTCTCTCTCTTTCTCTCCCTCTCTCCCTCCCTTCCTCTCTGAAAATAAAAAAAAAATTTTTTTTTTTTTTTTTTTTTTAAAAAAGAAGTTCCTAGATTGACCACAGTGGAACTCTGGACTCTTCACTAATAAGAAAATATCAATGTTTTCCAAGAATCTTTATTATTCTAACCTCTACTCTCGATTCCAATAATTACAGGTTGTTGTTGTTCCTTGTGACTAAGCCCAGCTTTAAAAAAGCATAGTTATTTTAAACAGCTTAATTCAAGGTAATTTCAAGAATAGGAAAAATATTGAAAGCTAAAGAACTATCAGACTATGGGGTTATATCAAAAGGTCTCAGGAACTAGCTTGAAAAGGCTACTCCTTACCCATCAAAGGTGGGACATTTTGAGCATCAATAAGAAGAATAACTACAGCATGTTAAAATATATCAAATATGTCTAAATCTAGGTATATAATGATAAAAAAATTCACTGGAGAATAGAGAACAAACTCATTATCTCAAAAATCAGTAATTAAGGGGAAAAAAGCAAATATTTATTCTGCCTTTCTTGTATACCCAAACAGATGATGAGGGAAAATCTTCTTTACAGAAGTATACCACAAATAAAATGTAAACAAATGCTAAACTTAATACTGTACCATTTTGCAAACCTTACACAAATATGTATTGCTAAAATTATTAGATGGAAGTTAATAAGCAACCTTATAAAGAATCGATTAATCACAAAAATAGAAGAAACTAAGATGTTATCCTCTAATGTGATGCAACAGAGAGTAGTATAACAATGTTATCTGTAAAGTACTTATAAGAAACTCAGATCTGAACCTGATTAAGCCTTTGGGTTAACCATAATTTTACAGGAAATAAAGGAGTCTGAGGAACATGTTAAATGATACTAAATATACAGTCAGCAAAATTGAGAATGTAGAATATTCTAAGAGATGAAAATCACAGTTTCATTAACAAACTACAAGAAAAAAAAGAATTAAAGAAGAGAAACACTGAAATAGACAAAAGACATAACAAATAAAATATTTTGATCTTGATTCAAAGAACTAAAACAAAACAAATCTGTATGAGCTAATAGGAGAAATCTGAAAACTAACAAAACTATTTTTGATGATATTAAGAAACCAAGTTTTAAGACATGTTAGTGATATTAAGGTTATTTTTTTAAATTGTCCTTTTAAAGATACATAATAAACCACTTGAGGATGAAATGACATGATGTCTGAGATTTACTCCAGAATAATCTAAGGGTAGAGGAGGGAAGGTAATTATATAGATCAGAGGTCAGCAAACTACTATGGCTCACAGGCAAAGGTCCACAGTTTATTTTTGTTATGACCTGCATTTTTTAAAAAGTTTCTTTTTTTTTAATAACATCTTTATTGACATATAAATCACATATCATGCAATGCATTCATTTAAAGTATGTAATTCAATGGTTTTTAGCATACTCATGAAGTTTTGCAACCATTACCATAATCAATCTTACATTTTTAATCTCCCCCCCAAACAAAAAACTCCCACCCTTGAGCAGTCACTTTCCTCTCTCTCCCTGTTCCTCAGCCTTAGGCAACCACTAATCTACTTTCTGTCTCCATAAATTTGCTTATTCTAGACGTTTCATATAAGTAGAATATAATACACTATACCGTATTATTTTTACTATTTGTTTTCCCACTTATAATAATCTTTTAAAATTCATCTATGCTGTAGCTTGTACCAGTACTTTGCTGTTTTTTATTGCCAAATTAAGAATGATTTTTACATTTTCAAAGGATTTTTTTAAAATATATTTTTATGGATTTCAAAGGGAAGGGGAGAGGGAGAGAGAAATAGACACATCAATGATCAGAGAGATAATTACTGATTGGCTGTCTCCTGCATGCCCTGCACTGAGGGTTGAGCCTGCAACCCGGACATGTGCCCTGACTGAGAATCAAACTGTGACCTCCTAATTCATAGGTCGATGCTCAACCTCTGAGCCACGCAGGCTGAACTCAAAAGATTATTTTTAAAAACAAAGATGATGAAGCCCTGGTCTGGTAAGTCAGTTGGTTAGAGCATCATCTGGGTATGCCAAGGTTGCAGGTTGGATCCCTACTCAGGGTACATACAAAAATCAACTAATGAATGCATAAATAAGTGAAACAACAAATTGATCTCTCTCTAAAAAACACACACAAATAAATAAAATATTTTTTCAATAAAACCACAAAAAAGATGCAACAAAGATCAAATGTGGCAAGCAAGGTTAAAAATATATACTATGTTGCTCTTTACAAAATAGTTTGAAGACACCACCACCCTCCAACACTCAAAAGAGATGAAAGATTGGTCATGTACTAAAAATGAATGAAGCTAAGTAATGGGTACATGAGGATTTATTATACTATTTTCTCTATTTTTATATATGCTTGAAATTTTCCATAATAAAAAACAAAAAAATATTCCTGATTCTGAAATGCTTCCTATTAAAGCAGTTCACAGTGCAAAAGAAACCTTAAGGTAAAAATAATATAAAAAAAAAAAAGATAAGGTAGAAGTCCTAATAATGAAAATAACAAATCTCTAAAATCATCTTTAAATCAATTAATTTGAAAAAATTAAATCTTTGCTAAGTTTAAAAAATGAAGTTGATGAGCAAGCAATATTGTGGACACTAACTCAAAATGTAAACTACTAAGGAGTAAGACTAAAAACTCATAATTTTCCAGTAGGTTTTTTACTTGTTTTCAAAAGAATAGAACCCTTCCTAATCACAAAAGCTTCCAAGGTCAGTTCACAGGATTCATTTTCAGTCTCTTAAAAGGACTGTAGCCTGGCTAGTGTAGTTCAGTGGTTGAGTATCAACACATGATTCAAGAGGTCACTGGTTCAATTCCCAATCAGAGCACATGACCAGGTTGCAGGTTCAATCCCCAGTTGGGCATATGCAGGAGGCAGCTGATTGATGATGTTTTTCCCACACTGATGTTTCATCTCTCTATTCCTCTCCCTTCCTCTCTCTCTAAAAATCAATAAAAACCATAATTTTTAAAAAAGGACTGGAAACTATCATTCATTCTCCAATTTTTCTTACCTCCTCTTTCTGCATTTACAGCTGACTCCACTGAATCAACACACACTTCCATGAGAAATCCATTTGCTGTCCCTAAAATACATGAAAAACAATGCAATACCATGATGGGACTATTTATCCAGACCAATCTACCACTATCTTTTTATATTTTGCTGCCAAAATTCAAATGTCCAACATAGGAAAGTATATAAGTATATAAGGGCCCATGAATGCAATAAAATATGTTAATTATAAAACTGATGTCTTTGGCCTATGAAATAAGAATACTGACATACAAACAATTATACTGGAAATAATATTTACTGAATGCCAAATTAATCTTCCTAAAACACAGACCTCATCATCACATTCCAGGTCAAGATTCTTTCAATGCTTCTCAATGAGTGCCTGCAGAATACGTTTGAACTTCTTTACAAGGAATATAATATGCTTAAGTACTAGGATGGACTTCAAATCCTGCCCTCATCCATACTTGTATGATTTTAGACAAATTACTTACCATAAATTGTGTATACAACTTAGTAGGTTGTAGTACCTACCCCAGAGTAGTGAAGATAAATCACTTTAGTAAAGTGATACTATCAACTAAATGTGCAAAAAATATTAGTTTCATTAACTACAAGGTATTTTCTCTATATGCCTCCAGTTGTCCTTAATCCTCATTCCTGCTCTTGCTTATGACACCTCCTCAATCTACAAAGTCCTTCCAGTTCCATCTTTGACTGCTAAACTCTTCCAAGACTCATGTCAAACCATATTTCCATGGCACTTCCTCTCTCCCAAAGTAAGAAATTGTATCTCCTTTTTTTGAACTCATATAACTCTTTATAAGTTATATATTCTTCTTTAAAACATTTAACTGTATCTCTTCAAAATACGATTTTCTATTATTATTTATGTAGATAAGTGTCTGATCACTCTTACTTGATCTAAAGTTTGTAAATAAGGTCTTTTCCCCCACAAAGTTTACTTTTTAACTTACTTACTGATTTTAGACAGGGAGGAGGGGGGTGAGGAGACAGGGAAAGAAAGAGAAACATCAACCTGTTGTCCCACTTATTCATGCATTCATTGGTTGATTCTTGTATGTGCTCTGACCAGGGATCAAACCCACAACCTTGACATATTGTGAAGATGCTGTAATAAGCTAAGCCACCCTGCCAAGGACTAATAAGGTCTTTATGTGAGAAATTTTTATTATCACCCACAGTAAGCACAGTGTCTACCATGGTCCAAAATAGTCAAGCAAACATTTACTAAAGGCTGAATAAGTACAAAATCATAAAAAGTCACATATCTGTACTAAAAAGTATGATGAAAATAGTTTTGCATTTTTTCTGTAAGCTAAACACATAATTTTTAAAAATTAAAAATTCTGAATGCATACTTCATGCAATATCTGAAAGAATACTGATAATGATTACAACTAGGTGCTGGGATTTGGAATGCCTTTACCATCTTTTTAGTTTCCTACATTGCTTGACTTTTCTTCTACCCAATATTGTTTTTATCATTTTTTAAAAAGCAATTTTTAATTTAAAAAACAAAAATCTAGCTCGGCTGAAGTGGTTCAGTAGTTGAGCATTGACTTGTGAACCAGGAGCTCATGGTTCGATTCCTGGTCAGGGCACATGCCTGGGTTACAGGCCCCAGTGGAGGACAAGGGGGAGGCAGCCCATCATGATTCTCATCATTGATGATTCTAACTCTCTCTCCCTCCCTGAAAACAATAAAGAAACAAAACCAACATACTTAAAAAAAAAAGAAAAACATTAATCTATCATTTGCTAAGATCAAGTTGCAACTGTTTCATTTATTTAAAAGAAGACTATCAGTCTCAAACTGTGAAAGAGTGAAGCACCAGTCTATGCTCTAACCCACAGGGCTGCATGAACTCTATGCGTTTCCTGATAGCCACCCATACCAGCAGTCAGGTCACTCTACCTGGACAATGCTGCAGGGGTACCATTTGCCTCATGCAGGCAAGATCCTTGCTAGGAGAGGGTGGGGATGCACACAAAAGGCTATGACAGAAGGCGGAGTAAGGCCAATCAAAGTTATTATGGGGATCAAAAAAAAAATGTATTTGTTTGGAGCATTTCTCAAAGTGTGGGAGGTAGGTTAGCTCTGGGGGCCTTAGCCTTAGGGGTCCTAGAATTTTAGATGATCCTTTCAGGGTCTGTGCAGTGAAAAAATTTCATGATATCAAAATTGTATTTGCCCTTTTTGCACTTTATTTCACAAGTGGAGTTTTGGGCAGGCTACCTGACATGTCTGCCTGAATGCAGAAGCAGGTGTAAGAACACAGGCGTGAGAATTCCATTAAGCCAGATAGAGAGTAAAGAGGTCTGCAAAAAATACAAAACATGGGCACTCTCCATTTTGTGTGTCGAGAAAAACAGTTCTTCAGGGAGGGGAAAAAAAAAAGTTATTTTCGTTAACATGTAATGGGTTTATTATGGTTATTTTCTAGTTAATAACTATGTTAAAACTTTAATTTTAAATACAGTCAGTATCAAGAGATTTAACCTATATAAAAAAAGGTCTTTGAGGTCCTCAATAATTTTTAGGAGGGAAAAGGGGATCCTGAGATCAAAAACTTTGCAGGCCCGCTGGTTGGGAGGGACCCAGAATTCTGCCAAACCCCTCGCACCTGCCACACCGTCCCACCCTGGCGCGACAGGAGGAGCTCGGGACCCGAGGCCGCCGCCAGCTCTGCCGCCGGGGGCCGGGCGGCGGCGGAGACAACCCCCGCGGCCGCTGCAGCAGCGACAGGTCATGGGGCGGTCGCCACCGGTTGGGCCCGGTGGGGCTCTGCACTCGCCATCTAAGCATCACAGCGACGCTCCCGAGTGGCGACGCGAAACGTGAGGCTCCGAGAAGGTAACCAACTTGAACACTAATCGCACGAGGATACCTGGAGGCACCGGGATTCGAACCCACACACCTGGCTCCAGCGCCGGGCCGCCCTCCCTACACACGCCCCTTCTCGGGCGCCCCTCCCCACGTGTTCAAAGCCGCAATGACAGAACCTGTCGCGCAGGGGACCCCCCAGGGAACTGGCGATCAACCCACCGGTCGATCAGACACCCCGGCAGCCCCTCCTGCTCCGGGCAGCGAGGCGGGCGATCCCTTCCCCGCCCCTGTCCGCACCGGCCTTCCCGGACGGTATCCACGCCCGCGTCCGCTCCGCGGAGGACCCCTGCCTCTTCATCCTCCACGCGTCCCGCTCTCGCGAGGCTTACGGTTTCCGCTCAGATCCGGGTTTGTGGTGCGCGCGACCAGAGAAGCGCGTTCCCGCCGCTGCGCGCGCCGCCGCGCGCCCCCGACGTCCCCGCCCCAGCAGCCCCCGCGAAGGCCAAGTCGCCGGCGCAGGCGCAGGCGCAGTCACTGCTTGCCCCCGCGGTCTCCGGAGGAGGAGCTGGCTGAGGGTGACTCGGAAGTGCTTCTTTCCGAAGCGGAGGGAGTCCTCCGAGTGCAGGGGTGTGGAGTGGCGGCCGGGCACCGTCCTCAGCATGCAGCGATTACTCTTTCCGCCCTTGAAGGCCTGGATGGGGAGCCCGTGTCTCCGGCTCCTGGGTCCCAGGGCGGCGCCTGGAACGCAGGTACCGCGCCGCCGCAGAGGCGGACACGGGGAGAAAGACCAGAGATAACCCCGCAGCACGTTCCCGCTGCGCCTTAGAGTCCGGGACGCGAGTCCTTGTTCGCAGAGCCCCTGCGTTCTGAACTGGACCGACCACTCACTGGTTGTGTGTTATTAGCCACGTTAGGTAGCCTCTCCATTTCCTCATCTGAAAAAACATGAGGATGGCAGCAAGACTTAATTCATAAGATTTCTGCAAGGATTAAATGTAATATTCTTAAGCACTTAGCACAAAGTGAAAGCTCAGTTTTATCCAGATAGTTGATTTTTTTTTTTTTTTGCTAAAAGTACCCATGTAACCAGGCTAAGGAATGTATAACTAACTCCCTTCTGCAAAGAAGGAAATTGAGGCCGAATGTAAGTCGTCTGAAGTTACTTCATTAGAAGCAGGAAGCCACATAGGGTCTTTGGGCCCTGGGGGATAGTCAGAAGAGGACATGTATCCACTCAACTAACAGTTCCTGTATTGAGTGACTGTTATGGGTGAGGAACTGGGAAGCAGATGTAACTATCAAAAAGCTACTGCCCTGGAGGAGGGCACAGTTCAGTTATTAATTAAATCTATTACGGTTTTGTTAGGTAAGGGAACTGTGTTTGAGACAAAGGAAGCAGGAGAGAAAGGACCAGACACTGTTGTCCCACAGCTCCTAGTTCAGTGGGAGGTAGGGAGGAACCTCAAGTGTGTTGCCATAAAATATGCTAACAGTGACCGGTTGCAGACCTAGGCTAGTCTGGAAACACTTCCCAGAAGAAAGAGGTGAAAATATCAACCAGAAGAGGTGACTTCTAAACTGAGGTCTGCAGTAGGTATCACAGGCATACCTCGGAGATAATGCAGGTTGGGTTCCAGACCCTTGCATTAAAGCCAATGTCACATAAGCGGGTTACATGAATTTTGGGGTTTCCCAGTGCATATAAAAATTATATTTTCATTATACTATTAAGTGTGCAATAACGTTGTCTAAAATGTAATGCACATACCTTAACTTAAAGAAAGATACCTGACTGCCAAAAACTGGTGACCATCTGAGCCTTCAGGGATCTTTTTGTTTGTGGGGGGTCTTGCCTTGATATTTATTGATGGCTGCTGATCGATCAGGGTGAAGGTTGGGGTGGCTGTAGTAATTATTTAAAATAAGATAACAATGAAGTTTACTACATGGATGGACTTCCTTTCATGAGCATGATTTCTCTATAGCATGGGATGCCGTGTGATAGCATTTTATCCACAGTGGAACTTCTTTCAAAATTGGAGTCAGTCCACTCAAACCCTGCCACTGCTGTAACACTAAGTTTATGTGATATTCTAAATCCTTTGTTGTCATTTCAACAACCTTCACGGTATCTTCACCAAGAGTAGATTCCATCTCAAGAAACCACTTTTTCTCCTTCTGCAAAAGAAGCAAGTCCTCATTCGTTCAAGTTTTATCAGGAGATTACATCAATCGAGTCACACTTCAGGCTCCAGTTCTAATTCTAGTTCTCTTGCTGTTTCGACATCTGTAGTTATTTCTTCCACTGATGACTTGAGCCCCTCAATGTCGTTGGAGTCAATTTCCAAACTCCTGTTAATATTGATATTTTCACCTCTTTCTGTGAATCACAGATGTTCTAAATGGCATCTAGAGAATGGTGATTCCTTTCGGGGAAGTTTTCAATTTGTTCAGTGCAGGGTTGCCACAAACCTTCACTTTGTAAAATAAATCGCAATATTTGCAAAATGGAAAAATTGAAGCACCATAAAATGAGATGTGCCTGAATTGATTGTAGAGGGGGACGAGAGGTAGCAACATCAGTGATGAGAATCATTGATCTGCTGCCTGCTGCACGCCCCCTGCTGGTGATCAAGCTCACATACCGGGCATGTTCCTGGTTGATAGGTTGATGCTCAGCAACTGAGCCACCCTAGCCAGGCTGCCTGTATTTTCTATCGGGGAACAAGGGGTGTCCCAGTAATCTTATTTAAGGATCCACAGAAGAAGTAAAATACCCTATGTCTAGGTGTAGAGTTAAGTCTGGGGGAAGTATGCAGAGATCAGAAGGTTCATGGAGCGTGGCAATGGATTCCAATGAGGCCAAGACTACAGGCAGGAAAAGTAGCAGGAAGGTGGAGACAGTAACCCAGTGAAGAGATGATTCACCGGGGCAGCAGCAGTGGAGGTGTTGCACAGCACAGTGGGGCTGAGGGTGAGTAGCAGTGAAGTGAGGTCTTTCCCTCTTCCTCCAGTTGTCATTTATCTGTCTTGATCCTTAGTGTGGTTGCAGCTGTGGGATCAGGATCCCCCTGAGGCCAGGGCAATACAGCACCATCTCTGACGTAGCTTTACAATCTGGAAGGGGTACAGTGTCCCTTCCTTCAAAGGCTGCTGAGCGGGTGGTGGGCCGATGGCTCCTGGTCTGCAGTGGAACAGTGGCTGGAGCAGTTATTCTTGGTGGAGTCACTAGGTGAGTAATTTGCTCATGGCAGTTGTCAGCTGTTTGGGTCATCAGTAGAGGTACAGGATGACCAAGAGGGAAAGGTCCCTAGGAATCACATGGTCTAGTTCCTTCATTTGACAAATGCAGAAACTGAGGCCTACAGAGGGAATATGTCTGATAGTGTGCCCTGACATAGACCAGTTTAGGATTTATTTAATAGGGGCACTTCGTAAAGACTGGTTTAGATCTTAATGGTTAGCTGTACATTGTTTGTGTATATTTCTCCCTATAATCAGAGTTCAAATTTATATCAAAATTTTGTGTACAGTTTGAATTAAACCCAGGTAAGTTCCATACATCACAATTAGGTTATATGTCTCTTAGGACTCTATACCTCCCCTTCCCCCATCATCTCTTCCCCACCCTTTTTGCAGTTTTTATTGAAGAAACCCAAATCAAATCATTTGTCCTATAGAGTGTCCCAGTCTGGATTTTTCTGATTGCATACAATGGTGATGGTGGTTAGTGGTTAATAAGTCCCATTGTCCCCTGTATTTCCTATAAACTGGTTATTGCTTGATCAGCTTCAGGTTGGGACAAGGGACAGAGTACTTCATAGGTGATTATAATATTTATAAATAGTGTCTATTTGAGATGCAAACCACCATTGGTGATCATTGCCTAGATCCATTATTTCATTAGAGTTTAAAATGGTAATATTCTAGCTGTAACCGGTTTTGCTCAGTGGATAGAGGCATTGGCCTGGGGATTCAAGGGTCCCAGATTTTATTCTGGTCAAGAGCATGTACCTTGCTTGCGGGCACATCCCCAGTAGGTAGTGTGCAGGAGGCAGCTGATGTTTCTCTCTCATTGATGTTTCTAACTCTCTATCCCTCTGCCTTCCTCTCTGTAAAAAAAATCAATAAAATATATTTTTTAAAAATTGTAATATTCTATTAGCTCAGCTCTAAAGAGAAACTTTCCCTCATCAACAATTGGGTTATCCCTAAGGTACATTGTATATAGAAAAAGTAGGATAATACTTGATTCTTTCCCTTTATTTACCAATTTTCAAAATAATAAATTGGTTCCCATGTACCCTCCAAAGGTTAAACAATAAAGTGTGCGTTTTTAAGTATCGTTATGAGCTCATAGGTTTAAACATACTTGGTATATTTCAGTCCACTGCAGTGATGTTTTGCTCAAATTCTCCCATCTTTAGTCAGTGAAAACCTCTTAAATTGGCTCCAGAGTCATTTTGACAGGACCTTAGTAACCTTTGAGTTCTTGCTTTCTGGATGATAAAATATTCCAGGCTCTTCTTGAACATTTCCTGCCTCAAGCCTAAAATAAGCCTTTTACTTACAGAACACTAACTCCTTTTGGTGAAAATACTTTTGGTTTTAATTATGTGTTCTCAAATTCTCTCTACATTCCCTATTTCAAATTAGAGGACCGGTGCATGAAATTTGTACATGGGGAGGGAGGTGCTTCTCACACCAGCCTGCACCTTCAGTCTGGGACCCCTTGAGGGATGTATGGCTGCCCATTTAGGATCCACCAGGATTGGGCCTAAATGGGCAGTTGTATATCCCTCTTACAATCAAAGACTGCTGGCTCCCTACTGCTCTTCCCTGCAGGCCCAGTCACCCCCAACTGCTCTCTCTTGCAGGCCTGTACCCTCTCAACTTCCCTCCCCTGCTGGCCTGATCGCCCACAACTGCCCTCCCTTGCAGACTTGGTGCCTCCCAACTGCCCTCCACTGCTGGCCATCTCGTGGTGGCCATCTTGTGTCCACAGGGAGCAGTCATCTTTGACCACATGGGGGCAGCCATGTTGTGTGCTGGAGTGATGGTCAATTTGCATATTATTCTTATCTTAGATAGGATGGAGGCCTGGTGCACAGGTGGGGGCTGGCTGGTTTGCCCTGAAGGGTGTCTAGGATCAGGGTGGGGGTTCCCTTGGGGTGTGGGGCGGCCTGGGTGAGGGGCCTGTGGTGGTTTGCAGGCTGGCCATTCCCACCCCCCATACCTCCCTGTGACCCAAGCAGAGGACCTGGTATCTGATATTTATCTTCTATAATTAAAACTTTGTAGCCTTGAGTAGAGCCAAGCCTCTTGCTGGCTCAGTGGCCTCAGCCATTTCTGTTGGGATTTCTTTATCTTCTATTATTAAAACTTTGTAGCCTTGAGCGGAGGCCTGGGACCACCAGGGCAGGTGGAAAGCTTGGCTTCCTCCATTGCTGGGGGCAACCCAAGCCACCTGCTCTTGGTGGCTGCAGCCATCTTGATTGGGTTAATTTGCATACATGCTCCTGATTGGCTGATGGGTATGGTTTGTGGGCAGAGGTGTGGCCAATTTGCATATTATTCTTTTATTAGATAGGACACTGTATATGTTGTATATAGGCTGTTATGGGCACTGACAAATTTGAATTTTGCTCTCTTTAAATTTACTCAAGAACCTAAAGTGTATTATCCCTATATCAAGTCTCTTTTCCTTGGTTATGCATTTAGGGCAAATTTCCTTGGTCTAAGGGTTCCTTTTGCTGTTTCTATAAAAATTCTAAGCAGTAAGGGAAGAGAAAGGTGTTAGAGAGGAAACAATGAAATGCTTACCTTTAGATGTACTTGTTGCCATAAACTATTTATGAGTCATCCAGCATTACACATCCCCTCTCTCTCTCTCTCTCTCTAATTTTTCCCTTTCTTAAGATTGACAGAGTCTGGCCTCTCAATGGTAGATTGGCATTTAATAAAGGAGATGAAGCCACCTACAAGCCAAGAGGAATGGGAAGCAGAATTCCAAAAATATCAGCAATTTCCAGAATTTAAAATGTAAATATTATAAAAAAATCAGGTAAATGTCCCATGAAATCTACTCAGTCTTTTGCCCATTTAAACATGTCAGAAGATTAGACCCCATTATTTCTTGATATTTGGCTCTGTTACGTGTAGTGAGCTTCCTACACCAACCCTCCAATTCCAAAGTGTTCCTGAGGTCACTGATGAGAAAGAGGGTAGACATATCAAGCTTTAAGACTGAGAAAGTTCCTGCATTCCGTTGGGAAATAAAATTGAGATGGATGTTTCCTCTTGCTTATTTTTTGACTTCCCTTTTCACCCAGCTTAAATCATGATATGACACTGGCAGAATTCAAGTTCATCTGGTACATGGAGTACTCACACCGAATGTGGGGTCGCCTTGTAGGCCTCGCATACATCCTGCCTGCTGCCTACTTTTGGAGAAAGGGCTGGCTCAGCCACAACATGAAAGGCCGTGTTCTTGCTCTCTGCGGTTTAGTATGCTTCCAGGTGAGACTTATACAAGTTTGGGAAACAAGAGATATTCCCAAAAGCTTCTTGTTTAACAGAATAGGTGAGCATGTGGATTTTAGTGTAGCATGACTGGCTTTAAGGCCCAGCTCGACCACGTAGTAGGCAAGTCTAACCTCTGTAGGCTATGCTTCCCTTGACTGTAAATAGGGATAATAATAGTACCTACTGTTGAGGTTGCATGAATATTAAATGAGACCATGCATATAAAGAACTTAGGTCAGTGCCTGGAATTAGTAAGTACTCAAATATATTTTTGTGTCACAGGAATTAGAGTTTTTTTTCCCACTGGGGCTCTCCTGGATTATCATCTCTTTCCTTTTTCTATCTTGCCAGTTCTGTGCGGATCTGGGATCCCTGTGGTAGAATGGCTATAGAAGCAAATAAGAAAATTCCAAAAGAGAAACAGTTTGTGGGCTGAGGAATTTTAAAATATAGATGTAGTTGAGAGGTATTAAAGTACTATATACTATAAATGGTAGGTTATAGTAGGTTGACTCTGAGGTTGAGAGCCAAGAAAAGGGGTATTAGAAAAGACATGAATATTTGGGTCAATATTTGATGTTTTGATACTCTCTAAAAGAGTATCAAAACATCTAAAAGAGAGTATCAAAACATCAAAGAAATATCAAAATTTGATCAGGAGGAAGTGAATTTGGTTAATTTTAACGTGGAAATGATAAAATTATGAACCAAATAGAAGGAAATGAGGGAGTTGGAAGAGATGTAATATAGGCAATAGAAGCAAATAATAAGGAATTAGACATTAATAAAAATCTAATAGAAACTAGGGGAGAGGGGAATGCCTGGCTGGCTTGGCTCTGTGGTTGAGCATCAACCTATGAAGCAGGAAGTGATGGTTCAATTCCCAGTCATGGCACATGCCTGGATTGTGGGCTTGACCCCAATAGGGGACATGCAGGAGGCAGCCAGTCAATGATTCTCTCTTATCATTGATGTTTCTATCTCCCTCTCCCTTCCTCTGAAATCAATAAAAATACATTTTAGAGAGAAAGAAACTAGGGGAGGGAGAATAAAACAAAATGAAATTTGTTTAAAAATGAAAAAAAAAAAGCCACTAAGGACAGACTCTAAGAGAAGCAGAAAATTGAAGATGGAAAATAGGGTATGGAAAAAAGAGAGGGCTAGCAAATCATTCTATATTCCTTCATCTTCCAATGTCCTATGCAAATGAAACCAAGATAGGACTTCCTATCTTGAAGAAATGCCCCAAAACAGATTTCCTGCGGAGCATATATTTAGAAGAGGTGGGAGAATTCTACCTTTTGACATGATTCTATTGTCCTGGCAGGGCAGAGGCTGACAGGGCTATCTTATATGATAAAAGTGTAATATGCAAATCGACCCAACGGCTGAATAGTGGTATAACCATCTGGGACCACTCTATGACACCCACTGGTGCCAGGCCGTTGTTTAGGGGCCCAGCCATCGCTCCATGATCTCCCTGCAAAGGAAGGCCCAGGCCACCAGCTTGTGGGGTGATCAATTGAGGGGCTTCACAGTTGCCCCAAAGAGGGCAACTGGCAGGCTGCAGAGGGTGGGCAGGATCCCCTGACTGCAAAGCCTTACAGATTTGTACCCCAACAAAGCTTTTTTCATTTTCTTTTCCCACCTAACTTGACAGTAGTTGCTTTTAAGCTTTCTCAAGCTTTCCAAAACATTCATTCTGGTTTTTTTAGAAACAGCTCTTTTTATTCTCATATTACACTGGTTCACATAATGTTAAATCACATCAAGGTTTTGCCCACAGATAAGCTTTTGTATGCTTTTCTGTATTTGACTTATACTCCAATAAAATGATACTCCAATCAGCAGTTAAATATTTATGGTGCTGTGTGTGGAAATGTGGGTAAGTCATGATTCCTGAGATACAGAAGATATGGGCGGGGCATGGCATGGAAAGGAAGTGTCAGGGAGGATGCCTGATAACCGATAACTCATTTTCTCCAAGAGGTTAAAGTAGAATAGACAGTTTCAACGTTGTTTTCTTTGCCTCTTCTCTTTTTGGTTCTAGGGTCTGTTGGGATGGTATATGGTGAAAAGTGGATTAGAAGAAAAACCAGATTCTTATGACATCCCTCGGGTCAGTCAGTACCGCCTTGCTGCCCACCTGGGATCAGCCCTGGTTCTTTATTGCGCCAGCTTGTGGACTTCGCTCTCACTGCTGCTTCCTCAGCACAAGGTAAAACTCAGTCTACATGTTACACTTCCACAGAGGAATTTCAGTTCTACTAGGAAGTTAGGTCAAAATGTACATATTCCCAAATCTACCAATTTACCAGCAACCAGATAAAACCAAACTCTAGAGGAACATTAAACTTTGGGACTGGATAGCTTTGAGATTGCAGAGTAAAACATGCAGTTATTTTGAGCTGGAGCAACTCATTTAAAGGAGAAATAGTATAAGAGATGAATATTTTGTCAGCATTGCCTATTGGAACAGGTGAAAACATGAATTTTAGAAAAAGTGGGACGGAGTACCAACCATAAGAGACCCCAACCACTCTGTGGAGGGATGGGAATGGCGAAGCAAGGAGGCCAGAACAAGAGCGATTTCTGGCCCTGTGGTGGTGCACAAGAGCAATATTGAGTTGTTTGTCCTTTAGATAGACACCTGCCATTCATCAAGCCGAATAGTACAGTAAACCTTAGTGATCTTGCCACAAGTATTTTCTCAGTAGGCCGATTAAAGTTTTTGTAGTTTTTTTTTTTAATGAACAATATTTTAGGTATTGAAGATATGGTTGACGTGGATAACCTGTTCATGGAGCAGATTTTGAGATGTCAGTAGAACTTGTTGGATCTCAACAAGGATGGGAGATTTGACTTGTCAGTCATCCCACAGGAAGCCAGATGGAGTGGAAACATTGATATAGTAGACAAATCCACATCTGAAAAATTCCTGTTCTCCTGGCTTTCAAAGCCAAATTTCTAAAATGATTGTCTATATTGAAAGCTCTACATCCTGACAACCCGTTCTTTCCTTTCATTTCTTGTCTTCTGGCTTCCAACCCACCTCTCTGCATATACACCACACACTCACATATATACCCTCATTCCCAAACAGTCTACTGACTTTTAATTATCAATGAATTGTTTTTCTCTTTTTAAAATTTATTTATATTCCACTAATTACAGAAAGGATTTGAGATAGTCAAACATATAGTTGGAGATGATGTCCAATAGAGTAGCTCACTAGCTACCTGTGGCTATTTAAATTTTAATTAATTAATATTAAATAAAATTAACTTTAAACATGTTATTTACTTCAACTTTAAATAAAATTAACTTTTTATTTCATTTTAAGTTGCTCTAGCTTAAGTTCTTATTATCCACTTATGGGGGCAGCACAGATGCTAGAACATGCCTGTCGTTGCAGAAGTTCCATTTGACAGCCCTGACATTGTGCTACAGAAATCTCAGTAATGATACCTCGTTCTTCACGTAATAGATTGCAAAGCATTTGAGGGCAGCACTCTGACTTGACCTTTCTGTATCTTATGGTGACCTGTTTATAAAGTTCTTCATAAATATTTGCTGACTCACTGATTAGTATCAAAAGTTGGCTATAGCAAAAATAAATTTTGACTTTACCAAAAACAGAAGAATCTCCACTATAGGCATTAAATGTCAGAATCTCCACTCTAGGCATTTTATGCAATTTTGATTCTGATTATATTTGGTAAGCATTAAATATTACACACAAGATGAAAATCCAGTCCTATATTTAAAGCCACATCATTTTAACCATAGTAAAGCATCCCACTTACCCCCTCCTCAACTGAACAATGCAAATCATGCAGTTATGAAATAGACTCGTATGGAGTACCTAATGCCAAGTCTTGGGCTAGGGCTACTGTGATAAGAGAGATGGCAGTTCCTGCCTTCATAAAACATATAAGATAGCAGAGAAGATAGATGGTAAATATATAAATTTAATAAAATATGATGTGTGTCAGAACAGAAATCTGCTGGGAGTACCTAACCTCGTTTAAGGGTCAGAGAATATCTGACTTCAAATTGTCACCTGGATTTAGCCATGGAGATCTTTGCTGCCTCTTGTAGTTCCTGCAATACTGTTAACTTAAGTGTGTTTTTTTTATTTTTTTTATTTAGTTGCCTGAAACCCGTCAGCTCCTGTGGTTGAGGCGATTTGCTCACGGAACGACAGGCCTAGTGTTCCTTACAGCTCTCTCAGGTAGGACTCCTCAAGATGGCCCGTTTTCATTCCACTCTCAGGTCTCTTGCCTAATGCTTTTCCCTTTCTACCTGTAACTTCATCTTTCCTTTTCACATCTGCCTTTCTCATACCCACCATCTTGACCCTCTATTTCTATTCTTTTCTCCCTTCCAAAAATCCTGTGTAAGTCAGTTAAACAATTTCAAAACTACAACTAAAAGACAAAACGGACATCATCCAGAACTACAGGATGAGCAGATCCACACTGCCTAGACGCAAATCCTAACTTTACCACCTGTGAACTCAGTGACCTTGGGTGAGCGTTGGAACATCTCTGGTCCTCAGTGACCTCATCTGTAAAATGGGGATGATGATAATAGTATGAGTAGAATAAAACTACATAAGTATTAGCTGTTATTATGTAAACATTGTTTTTATTACACATATAACAAGATGGGTCACACAAAAGACCTTCCCTCAAAGATGGTCTAAGGTAGGGAGTTCAGTGGGGCAAAGAGACCAAAGCAGTTCTTTCTCATTCTTTAAATCACACCTCTACCTCTCTCATTGTCTAACTGTGTTATCCAATACAATAACCACTAGCCTCATGTGACTATTTAAATTTAAATTTTGTAAAGTTAAATAAAATGTAAGGTTTAGTTCCTCAGTCACACTAGCCACGTTTCAAGAGCTCAATAGCCTAATGTGGCTTAGCCGCTGTTACACTGGATGGCAGATATAGCACATTTTCATCATCCCATAAAGTTTCATTTAGACAGCACTACTTTAAAATAAAATCATCAAACCGGTGATCTTCCTAACCTTTTCCTCCCTCTTTTCTTGGTGGAAGAAAATGAATTTTGAATTGATATATGGCATTTACAGAATCACGAATATGATCTAAATATCCCTGAATCCTCTTTGGTCATAAATAATGGAATGAAAGTAATAATTTGATCATAATAATTCACGAATACCCTGTTTATGTGCTTAGTAGCCAGTAATATATCCAGAATTTTGTTTATAAGCATTTTTTCCCCATTTCTTTGTTCATTTAATAAACATTTTTTTGAGCACTTGGGGAATATATAAACAAAAATAGTATGTCAGATAGTGTTCAGTGCTATGGAGAAATAAAGCACTTTATGGAAGAGCGGTAGGGTGGGGAGTGCCATCTTATATAGCATCATTGGGGAGATCTTTTTTATAAGGTGAGTAAATTATGCAGGTACCTGGGGGAAGAACTCTTCCAGAATAGATCAGTAGTTCTCAGTGGGGGGAAATCACTAAGGGAATTTTTTCAAACTAGCTTGTCTCTCTAGAGCAGTGGTTCTTAACCTTCCTAATGCCGCGACCCTTTTATACAGTTCCTCATGTTGTGTCCCCCAACCATAAAATAATTTTCGTTGCTACTTCATAACTGTACAACGAAAATAATTTTATGGTTGGGGGTCACCACAACATGAGGAACTAACTGTATAAAAGGGTCGCGGCATTAGGAAGGTTGAGAACCACTGCTCTAGAGCTTCTAGTTCATTCCTCCAGGGGAGGCATGCCAGAATCCTGGGGTGGGAGCAAGTGAGAATATAATTGTTTTTCTTTTAAGTTTTCATGGTGATTGTGATGTATATTCCCTGTTTGAGTACTCCCACTATAAACACTTTATATAAGGCACTTCCTTATATCTAACTCTGGGATAATTAACTTTTTCTTTTTAAACCTTTATTATTGAAAGTATTGCATTTGTCCCTTTTCCCCTAAATTAACCCCCTCTAGATAAGCTTTTTCCCTGTCAATAGTATTTGGCCTCCTCTGCTCTCATTTTAATAAATACCACTCACCTTGGCCTACAGGGGCTTTTGTGGCAGGACTGGATGCTGGGCTTGTTTACAACTCCTTCCCCAAGATGGGGGAATCCTGGATTCCAGAAGACCTTTTCACCTTCTCTCCCATCCTGAGGAATGTTTTTGAGAACCCTACGATGGTGCAGTTTGATCACCGGATTCTGGTAAGTCTGGCTGGCGGTTACTGGCTACTAAGCACCGGGAGCCTCTCACAGGCTTTGGGGTGCTCGAAGCACTGATTACAACACGAGAGGGTAGAGTGGGCGCTACATTTCCTTTTTTTTAAACGAGGAAATTGAGTAGCAGTTTTCTAATATGATGTTTTTCTCTTAATTATCCACACACCCTCCCAACCAATTTCTGGTTTTCAGGATACTGCCAGCTTCTTAAAGTTCTTTCTACCAATAGCTGGCAACATCACCACCTCCTCTACTCACCGCTCAGGATAATAATAACCCTCATGGGCTGGGGTCAGCCCTGCTTTAAAAATACAAGATTACTGTAGGTATAAAATTAGAGATCAGAGTGCAAAGAACGGTTAAAATGTGAGGGCCGTGCCTGGGGGCACCCACAGTGGAAGGTGGGTGAGATCACCGAGAGAGAGTGTGTATAGAGTGATAGGCACAGAAACTGTAGGTGGCACCTGGGCACACCTGCATTTCGGTGGCCAGCAGAAGAGTGGGAAGGAGACTGAGGAGCAGAAACCAGAGGTGGAACTGCAGGGGCTCCCTGCCTGGGACAGGGAGGTGCCTCGTGGTTACTCACTGGTTCTGGAGGAGACACATGGACGGTGAGGGGAAATCAGGAGGGTGGGGGCGCTTCCTGCTGGCACTTGATGAGACTCTTTTCCCCTCGCAGGGAATCACTTCAGTTACTGCCATTACAGCGCTCTACTTCCTGTCCCGGAGAATCCCCCTTCCTCGCAGGACCAAGATGGCAGCAGCGACTCTGCTGGCTTTGGCATATACACAGGTATAGAGCACTTCTTTTTGGCCTGATGGCGTCCCCAAAACAAGGTTAAAAAGGAAAGGTAACAGGCTAAGAGAAAGTGATGTCAGTACTTAAAATAGACGAGAAGGTTAATAACCAGAAGATAAGGATATCAATACACAATTCTCATAAGAGGAGTGATGAATGGCCAATAAGTACCATACAAAAAGCTGTTTGGTCTCACTTATGATCACAGAGGAGCACATTAAAACAATGCCTGCCATTTTGTGCTTGTCAGATTGGGGAGAAAAAAAAAAAAGAAAAAGATACTCAGGTAATGCACAGGTAAAATAAAATAGATACCTTCATATATTCTTAGTGAGAGCACGAGTTTATATGGTATTTTTCAGAGGGCAGTTTGGCAATATCTTTTAAACTGTTAATTATATAATCCCTTAGATCAACAAATTAACTTATTAGGGCCTGCCCTAGAGATATTCTAATACACAAAGAGCTATATCTATAAGGAAATTCATTATAGAATTGCTGCAATGGTGAAAACTTGGAAACCAACCTAAGTAGTTAAATAGATAACTATGGTAAATGTATACTGTGGAATGTTATATAACAGTTTAAAATAGTAAGTTCTTAAGACATATTAAGTGAAAAAAAGCACTTAGGGACAGAACAATGTACTTTTTTAAAGTACAAAACTGTTTTTCTAAAAAACATTTATATAAAAGTACAAGTGTGGCCCTAACTGGTTTGGCTCAGTGGATAGAGCATCCATCTGCGGACTGAAAGGTCCCAGGTTTGATTCCGGTCAAGGGCATGTACCTTGGTTGTGGGCACATCCCCAATAGATGTGCAGCAGGCAGCTGATCGATGTCTCTTTCTCTCTTTCATCAATGTTTCTATCCCTCTCCCTTCTTTGTAAAAAAATCAATAAAATATATTTTAAAAATAAAAGTACAAGTGTGTAGAAACTGGTAACAATGTCTATCTTTGGTGAGGGGAACTGGGATAGGGTGAAGGATACGTCAGGGAAATTTTAGGGTTTTGGGTTTTATTTGAATTTACTTCATTGTAAATATCCTTACTTAGGAAATTAAAAATACGTATTAATGCTCTGATGGGAGGAGAGAGAGGTTTGTATATGTGGCTGTTGTTGCTGTTATCTCTCTCTGAATTGTGGTTGCTGCTTTACTTACTGCCTGGTTTCCTTTGTAACAGGTGGGCTTGGGCATTAGCACTCTGCTAATGTACGTTCCAACTCCTTTGGCTGCTACTCACCAGTCGGGCTCCTTGGCTCTGCTCAGTGTTGCCCTTTGGCTCATGAACGAACTCCGAAGAGTCCCAAAATAATTCTAAAAGGACCAGCTGCGTAGCACTGAAACTGCTTTTGAGAGCTCATTAGAGCACAAGAACTTGGGTTTTGCTAAGAGAATTACCTTGGCATATCAAATGGTTTCCAGATTGGTCAAGTTTTAAAAAATTCTTTGCCCGTTTGTGGAAGTCATGGATCAAGAATGTCATTAGGTATGATTACAGTAACAGTTCCTTTTTAAACCTGTTATTTTTCATGTTGATCCTATTAATGGGATATCACCTCTTCTAGACAGAATTATTTTAAAAAGGGAACTAGAGTCACTGGGGTAGGTTCCCATACCATTTCTCCTGATCCCCAACTAAAGTTGTCATTAGTTAATAATAGTCACCAGAGGACATTTTGATCCAATCCAAAGAACCATATGCTAACACTTACAGAGTTCCCTGCAACAAAGAAGTAACGAATGAATTAAGTTCAAGGTTCAAATACTTTACTTCATTTTCATTTTATTAAAGATAAGTTTGGAAAAACAGATCTGGTTGCATTAAGCTATATAACTATTATGCCTATCTGCAATCCTGGTGTATGGAGATTATCTGAATTATTTTTAGATTTGCATTATTCCTAGCATCGAACACATAACAAACATTGCATGAATGAATGGAAAATAGAGTTTGATGTCCCAGGCACCTCTTCCAAAATAAGTCATACCTACAGGATTAAATGAACTTAGCATGTTTTCAAAGGTCCTCAACAATTCTGTCAGTTGTTTTTAAAACATCAAAGGAATTAAAACAACTGCTTTTCTTAACTCAGAATATTTTTGTCTTAACAGTGACAAATGCTATCCATATGACAGGGATAACAATTAGCTACTTCCTTAAAGTGATACTGGTTGCAAAGACCAACACCGATGATCAGAATATTAGGATAACCAGTTTATCTGCAGTAATCCTTCTGATCCTGGAATGAATGGAGGGTTATACACTGAGTGGCCAGATTATTATGCTCTCTGGACGCATAATAATCTGGCCACTCAGTATATGTATGTGTGTGTGTGTGTGTGTGTGTGTCCATACGTATGTATTAGAGGCCCAGTGCATGAATTCATGCATGGGTGAGATCTGGCCGTCCTGGCCAGAGAGACGGGACATGGTGGTTGGCCTGCCTGCCTGCTGGTCAAACTCCTGGTGGAGGTGACAATTTGCATATTAGCCTTTTATTATATAGGATATACACTGAGTGGC
>PVJN01029583.1:0-26304 GCA_004026805.1 Lasiurus borealis
CTCCAGGAGCGCCTCCACTTCCAGGAGGTGCGCTCCCTCAGCGTGCTGGAGGGCTGCTGGGTGCTCTACGAGACGCCCGGCTACCGGGGGCGCCAGTACCTGCTGCGGCCGGGGGACTACCGCCGCTCCCACGACTGGGGGGCCGCCAGCGCCCGCGTGGGCTCCCTGCGGCGGGCCACGGATTTCTACTGAAGGGTTTCCCTCGGCCCTGTCCGCCCTCTGGAAGCTAATAAACTACTTCCTGTGTGTTTCCTGCAGCCGTGCCGTCCTGCTTTCCTCCCAGGCTCCGTGGAAAGGGCTCCGCAAAAATCAAGCTGGGACAATGTGCACTTGCTTCCGTGGGTTCGAGGGAAGGGTGGTGTGGGGAGCGGTTTAAAAGCACAGCCTCTGGGGTCCAGTCCGCTTCCCACTACTTAGCATTTCTGTGCCTCCGCTTCCTCATTTGGGAAACTTGGGGTAACAGTCCTGTTCGGTGCGGTTCAGTTGGTTGGAACATCACCCCTTACACCGAAAGGCGGCAGGTTCAATTCCCGGTCAGGGCACGTATGTAGCTTGCAAGTTCAATTCCCGGTCACGGTGCATGCGGGAGGCAGCCGATCTATGTTTCTCACATGGCTGCTTCTCTCTCTCTCTCTCTCTCTCTCTCTCTCTCTCTCTCTCTCTCTCTCTCTTAAAATCAGAGAAAATCAATGAAAGCATATTCCTTGGGTGAGGATTAAAAAAATAAAATATGAAGAAGGCTTAAGAACCCAGTTATGCTTAAATTCACTCTCACCTGAGTTTATTACTAACAAGACAGTTCTCCATTCACCAACTTGCACCTTTTCTTCCTGTACTCTGCTTCTCACATCTTTCTTTGTTGCTGATTTATGGTTCCTGTACGTATTTTCTTCCTCCTCCTTTTTTTTGGAAAATTTGGAAGACTGTGGTGCCTGAGAGAGAATTCCACAAATGCACACGCTTTAAAGTAGCTTCCTTTCCTTCTTAGATAACACCCTGACTTAATCCAAATAAGCGCCCCACCCAGAAGAAAGGCCAGAAGGGTTTAAAAGTCTTTTCCAAAGTCATGAATGGCAAGAGATTATTGTTTTAAATATATATTTTATTGACTTTTTACAGAGAGAAAGGGAGAGGGATAAAGAGTTAGAAACATCGATGAGAGAGAGACATCCATCAGCCGCCTCCTGCACGCCCACCACTGGGGATGCGCCCGCAACCAAGGTACATGCCCTTGACGGGGATCGAACCTGGGACCTTCTAGCCGGCAGGCCAACGCTCTATCCATTGAGCCGAACCGGTTTCGGCGCAAGAGATTATTTTGCACCTTTAAATATAGCTTGCTAGGCAGTGTTCTCAGAACAGACTTATAATTTAGCCAAAGCGCTCACTGAGCAAGTGTAAACATGGCTTGGGGGGCGCTGTGACACATCGGAAGCATTTCGTACAAGAAGCCGGAGAGAGGCCTGACCGTGGGTCGGTGTCCACCGGCAGGGGCGGCCCTTTCGGGTGGCCGGGCCTTCAGCAGAGCCTCCTGCCTTCTTCCTCCACCTCCGCACCCGACAGACCCACTTCTACTGTGTGAGCCTTTGAGTTCACCAGGAACCCGGATCCCACTCTTGTTCTGAGATCTCCTCCAGCTTCTAGCTCAGCGGTTCTCAACCTGTGGGTTGAGACCCCTTCACAGGGGTTGCCTAAGACCATCGGAAAAATGCAGATATTTACATCACGATGCATCACAGTAGCAAAATTTCATGGTTGGGGGTCACCACCCCATGAGGAACTGTATGCAAGGGTCTCGGCCTTAGGAAGGTTGAGAACCGCTGCTCTTGCTCAACTCCTGCTCACTGGTGATTCCAGTTCTTTTTTATACACGTCACACTTGTTCTTTTCATTGGAGGTACAAGATAGGAATTGCTTTATAGACATCTTCATCAATATCCCTTAGAAAACAAGAGGGTACCTATTCCAAATCTCCTTGGCTAACTTCCCGAGTTCCTCTCCCCCTCTCTCATCTCACCGGTCTTAAAATATCCCACATCAATCTCAGTGTGTTCAGAGATGACAAGCGGTGTGCAGGTAATCATACCGCTGCCCATCCTCGCGTTTAAAAGCCACAGCCAATCCATGTGTCCCTTTCACACAGGCGTTTCTCTCTGTCTCTCCCTCCCCTCCCACTCTCTCTAAAAACCAGTGGAAAAAAATATCCTCCGATGGGGAGAATAAAAAATAAAAGCAAAGCCACAACCTTGGTTCTTCAGAATAACACCCACGTGGTGCGTGTCTTGAGGGTCGCTCGAGCAGTATCCTCCCATTTGTGTTTGTCTCTGCCCGAGCGCTCCTGCCCCCAGCTTACTCCGGTCTGAGAGGTGAGGATGGGGAGCTGGGGCTGTAGCTCAGCAACGCAGGTCATAACATCTGTGCTCTGGGCTTTGCTAAGCATCCCCAACACCTCGACCACGTGTCCCACCTGGAAGGAGAGCGGTGCACGCAGCCCAGGGCCCAGAGCCCCTCCACACTCTGGCTTTGCAATGCACCCTCTCCTCCCTCTCCGACTTTGTGGCCCCCTGCCTCACCCTCTCAAGGGTCCTGGCTTAGGAAATAAGATACATCCTGGCAAAACCGGTTTGGCTCAGTGGATAGAGGGTCGGTCTGCAGACTGAAGGGTCCCAGGTTCAATTCCGGTCACGGGCATGTACCTTGGTTGCGGGCACATCCCCAGTCAGGGGCGTGCAAGAAGCAGCTGATCAATGTCTCTCTCTCATCGATGTTTCTAACTCTCTATCCCTCTCCCTTCCTCTCTCTAAAAAAGATTCAATTTTATATATATATATATACATACATACATATGTGTGTGTGTATACATTTTATTGATTTCCATATATATATATATATATATATATGGAAATCAATAAAATGTATTGAAAAAAAGATAAATCCTGTCTTCATCTCAGCATCGTTTCATTCCATGAAATCAAGCTGAACCGTCTCACCATCAGCGTTTCCAGGAGCCGCACAGAACTGCTTGAGGTGCAGACCTGGCTGCTGGGCTCCGCGGGTTGTACGTCAGCCCAGGCACCGAGAGGTCACCAGTTCGATTCCCAGCCAGAGCACATGCTCAGGTTGCAGCAGGCAGCTGATGTATGCTCTCTCCCTCTCTTCCTCAAATCAATAAAAACATGTTGTGTGTGTGTGTTTTTTTTTTTTTTCAAAGAATTGCTTGAGCCTCACATTTGAGGGCCAGAAAACAGACGTGTTCAGAGGCTGGCACACAGCGACGAGGAAAACAGCAGCGCGTTTCCTCTTTAATCTGAGCAACACCCTCCCCTAAAAGAAGCCAGGGTTCCTGAGGAGGAGCGGTGCATCCCAGGCGGGAGCCGAGGGAAAGACCAGAAGCAGCGTCTGGAGCACCTCGGGCGGCCTGGAAAGTAAGAAAATGCTCAAAGGCAGGAGGGCGGGGGCGAGGAGGGGCAGCGAGCTGGTGCGAGCCAGAGGAGGACAAAAGCCGGGCACCCCGCACTAAGGAGGGTTCCTGCCGCCGCCGCCCCCCGGGGAGCTCCGTGACACCGGACACGCGGGGAGACCACCTCCCGCCCCTCCTGCCGGGCCATCCCTGCTCCCATCTCTATGTCAAACACACACACACACACACACACACACACACACACACACACACAATCATAACGGCAGAGATAAACCCTAACGGGCAGGCGAGTGCCCGTCGCCGCTGCGGGGTGGAGGGGGTGCATGGCCCCGGGCAGCGCGGAGGCGCATCTGGAATCTCTTTGCAGCGGAGGGCGCCTCGCTGCTGGCACGTGGCCCGGGAGCGCGGGGCTGAGCAGCTGCTGAAAGCCCGGCAGCCCGGGGCCCGCTGTTCCCACCCTGTTTCCCGCTGCCGCGCAGCCAGTTCCAATCATCATCACCATCACCGTCCTCCGCGCCAATCCTCCCCTCCCTCCCGCTGCCTGTTTGGTCCTCCCCATCCCTCCCGCTGCCTGTTCCGTCCTCCCCATCCCTCCCGCTGCCTGTTCCGTCCTCCCCATCCCTCCTGCTGCCTGTTTGGTCCTCCCCATCCCTCCCGCTGCAGGGGGAGGCAGGTCCTGGTCTGCAGGGAGGATGGGAGCGCAGACAGGTAGGGAGCGGTCCAGGGCAGGCGCTGAGCCCTCATTCATTCGGAGCGAGGGTGCTCCGGCTGCAGCACCCTCACCTGTCACAGCGCCTCCGTGCGGGGTCAGGTCACGCTTCTGCCTGCACCTCGGCGGCTCACCCGGTCAATGCTCCTTGCAGGAGCAGCCCTTCTCCACTCAGGTCCCAGGTCCCCCCTGCCAGCTCCCCATCACCGCCTCCCCGCCAGGAGCCCGGCCCCTCCCAGGCTGTGCCCCTCCCAGGCTGTGCCCCTCCCAGGCTGTGCGCACGTTTTCCTGGCTCTCCTCCGCTTCTGTGTCCGGCTGAATGTCTCTCTTTGTTTTGTCTTCTAAGGTCTCACTCGGGCCTCCTAACGCTGCAAGTAATGAAACTTGCCCTTTTACACACACACACACACACACACACACACACACATAAAGTCCATACATAACATTTTCAACGGAAGATAATTAACAATAATCATATGATACCCATATGGGTTTCTCATTCTTGGCGGACACAATTTTTTTCTTTTAAAAAAGTAATTTGCGAGACCGGTTTGGCTCAGTGGATAGACCGTCGGCTTGCAGACTGAAAGGTCCCAGGTTTGATTCCGGTTGGGGGCACATCTCCACTGTGGGGCGTGCAGGAGGCGGCTGATTGATGTCTCTCTCTCATCGATGTTTCTGACTTTCTATCTCTCTCCCTTCCTCTCTGTAAAAAAATCAATAAAATATGTTTTTAAAAAATTAACAGAGATTCAGAGAACGGATGGATGGCTGCCAGACGGGAGGGAGGTTGGAAAACTGGGTGAAAAGGTGAAGGGATTGAGAGTTACAAAATAGTCACAAGAATGTGTGGTACCACATACGGAATATAGTCAATAATATTGTAGCCCTAGCCAGTTCGGCTCAGGGGATAGAGCATCGGGCCCGCAGATGGAAGGGTCCCAGGTTCAGTTCCGGTCAAGGACACCTACCTGGGTTGTAGGCCCCTCCCTGGTCGAGGCCTGGTCAGGGCACTTGCGGGAGGCAACCAATCGATGAGTTTCTCTCACATCGATATTTCTCTCTGTCTTTCCCTCTCTCTTCCACTCTCTCTAAAAGTCAATGGAAAAATATTCTCAGGTAAGGGTTGAATAAAAATATATATTGTCAGGACTATGCATGTCCCAGGTGGGTACTGGGAATATCAGAGGAAACACTTTGTAGAGTATATAATTATCTAACCACTATGCTGTATACCTGAAATTAATACAAAATAATATTGAATGTAAACTATTATTGAAAAAATATATATTTTTAATTTTCAACAGGGAGCCCAATCTAAACCCCCATGTCATAGGAGGACCCCTGGCCTGCTCTCACAGACTCCAGCTAGCCCCTCCTCCGAAGGGGCAGAGTGGCCCAGCTCCCTCCTGATGAACAAGACGGTCGGTCGTGGTCCAGCTGCATTGTCCTCTCCAATCAGGAGCACAGGGACCGGTTCCCGTTCCTTGGAAAGCATCCTTAACGCTCCCTGGCCGAGGGCAGCTCCCGAGGACACATCTTCGTGCTCTTCCCTGTGTAACAGGGCAGGTGAGCTTCTGAGAAGACCCTGCCAGTGCCGGATGGTGGCATGGCGTGCCCGGGATCGAAGGCAGGATGGCCACCAGGGGTGGTGGAGCCCAGGGAGGGGCGGCTCCCTGCTGCCTCCAGGCCTGCAAATGTACTGCCAGAATCTGTTTTTGGACGCAGGACCCCAGCTAGCCACACCTTTTCTCCTCTTGCTGGTGATCTCTAAAACGACAGAAATAACAAATCCCGCCTGATTTCCCGAGTGTTACAGGCCTGAACTCTCCCGAGCAGCTGTTTCTGGTTTCCAAGATCCCTCCCTTCTGTTTCCAGGCCTCTAGGTGGGGCACTTTCTCTGCCTCTGGCTCTGTCCCTTTCCTTCTGGCAAATCACCGCTAGACATGGCACATTCAGGGAATATGCCAGTTCCTGTCCCCCACCCCATCTTCCGATGCCAGCGGTCGGCAAACTCATTAGTCAACAGAGCGGCAGACCGCGGCTCTCCAGCTGCTGTTTGCCGTCTGCTGGGATAACGGGAGCTGGAGAACGAGGGACGGGAGAACTGGCCAGGTGCCAGGAACACAGATGCTGGGCTGCCGGCCCGGAGGGGAACTCAGGCAAGGAGGGGACGCCAGTCAAATGTCACCCCTGCTAGAGGGAGGGGAGGCCTGTGAGCAGAGCTGCATGTCTGGTGGAAATCTGGGATTGTGTTCGCCTCTGTTGCTTCTTTTTATTGTTGTTAATTCTCATCTTTCCTAATACAGTGGTACCTCGAGATACGAATGCCCTAACATACGAGATTTTGGAGATACGAGCCTTGGAGCGAGCGATTTTTGCTTTGAAATACGAGCAACATTTGAGATAGGAGTCATCGCGCGGATCGGCCGGCTGCACACGATCCACCAGTTTACCGCCACTCAAGCATCTCATAGTTTCCCACGCCTCAAGGTTACGGAACGAATTAAACTTGTATCTCGAGATACCACTGTAATAGAGACACAAGTAAATTGACGGTACCTCCCCTATGCACACAGCCAATCAGAGTGAGTATGCAAATCAACCCAATAAAGATGGCAGTTAATTTGCATACAAACCTGGGCCCTGGAAACCTCCTTGGCAGCCAGGTCACTCTCAGCTGGCCATTCTGCAGAGGCTTTAGGTTTGGGGGATGAGGGTACCTGCTTCCCAAATCTACAGCCTGTTGTGGCAGCTGTAGGCTTGGGAAGTGGCTGAGCCTGGAATTGGAGGGAAGGGGAAGAAATCAATGGAAACATATCCTCAGGTGAGGATAAAAAGAAAAAGAAAGAAAGAAATGTCATATCCTATGAAAGACACATTTTGAAAATGCCTAAAGAAAGTTGTCTTTTTTTTTTCATGGTGAAGGGATTGGAGTCCGTGTTGATGAAAACACTTTGGTGGCTGCGGTGACTGGCAGTGGCTGCAGCAGCGGGTGATGGGGCTGGCACCTTCCCCTGATCAGCCCGGTCATCTCCCACAAAGGAAGGCCAGACTGCTCCAACAGGGAGTGGGCCTAAGCCATCAGTAGGACATCCCCTGAGGACTCCCAGTATGTGAGAGGGGGCAGGCTGGGCTGAGGGACCCCTCCCCAGTGCACAAATTTCATGCACCAGGCCCCTAGTCAAGTATATTTCTCCATTGATTTTTAGAGGGAGTAGAAGGGAGAGAGACAGAGAGAGAAACATTAAGGTGAAAGAGACACATCAATGGGTTGCCTTCACATACACCCTGATCAGTCTGCAACCGAGGTACATGCCTTTGACTGGAATTGAACCTGGGCCCCTTCAGTCCACAGGCTGATGCTTTTTTAACTGAGCCAACCTGGCTAGGGCTCATTGCTTTTTAGAGAGAGTAGGAGGGCGAGGGGAGAGAGAAACACTGATGCGAGAAAGAAACATGGATTGATTGCCTCCTGCACATGCCTCCGACTGTGGTTGGGAATCAAACCCAAGACCCTTCAGTGTGCTGACTGGTACTCTAACCACTGAGCCACAGTGGTCAGAGCTCACCTCCATTGCTTCTGGCTGTCACCTATGTTGGTTCCTAAGGGACCAATCTTTTAATTTCTTGGTGAGCCCGCATTCTCCTTGGCTTGATCATTAGAAGAGCAGAGCCTGCAGGCAATGGGTCTCGCTGGCAGCTGGGATACCTGAGCCAGTAGGGACTGGGCCCAGACACAGGTGACGAAGACCTGCTATGCCAGCCATGCATTCACTCAAACAATAGTTCAATGCAGGTTCACTGAGCACCTATTATACCCCAGGTCCTGGTGCTGCTGAGTTAGACAGAGGAATTTCAGAGACGGTGAGATAGTACAGTGGTACCTCAAGATACGAGTTTAACTTGTTCCGTAACCTTGAGGCGTGGGAAACTATGAGACGCTCGAGTCACGGTAAACAGGTGAGTCTTGTGCAGCCGGCTGATCCACGCGATTACTCGTATCTCAACTGCTGCTCGTATTTCAAAGCAAAAATCGCTCACTCGACCGCTCGTATCTCAAAAATCTCGTATGTTAGGGCACTCGTATCTCGAGGTACCACTGTACTGCCATTAAAGCGATGGTGACGGAGCTGACGCTGATCGAGCCCTCACCTGCCAATCACCACAGCAGGTCTGTGAACGCTTGGAGGAATAAGGGCCTTTCCCCTTAAGGAGCTCAGAGTCCAGCTGGAGAGCCAGACCCACAATTCACCTGAGGTAAAATGCACGTAACTGGGAGGCCCTGGGGACGTCAGGAGCTTTGAGGTGCAGAAGAAACACCGAACTCTTCCTGGGTAAGTAAGGAGAACCCCAGAGCGGGGTTTCTGTTATCCCGGGGCACTGACCCTGGAGAAGGATTTGAAATGATGAGTGAGAACTTAACAACTGAGAAAGAGCAGAAGGATGCTGATAACCCCAGAACAGCCTGAGGCAGGGTGAACGCAGAGGTATGGCCGGGCCTGGTGGCTTGGCGGGCAGAGAGGAAGCCAGCGTGGCTAGAGGAGCGGGTATCAGGAGTGGGGGAGGCGCAGAGCCAGAGAAGACACTGGGACGGTGGGTGGAGCAGGGCAGGGGTACTTGGAGGTCACAGGGGATCGGGGAAGGCATTCAGCAGGCTGGTGCCATTGCACCTGTTTCCTTAAAGACAAAGGACAGACAAGTGGGCGGAGGGACGCATGCAGGGAACCCCAAGAGCATCTGCAGGGAACGGGGCCAGCTGGCCGTACCCCCTGCCTCCTGGGGAAAGGAGGGCCCCTGGTGTCAGGATCTTCCAACGTTTCATGAAAATCTGGAGTTGTACCTTCTGACGTTAACTATCCTCCCACCACCCTCATTTTTAATAATGGCTTAAAGTTTTAAAAATCAGCCCGGCCAGCATGGTTCAGTGGCTGAGTGTTGACCTTTGAACCAGGAGGTCACGGGTTTGATTCCCAGTCAAGGGCATGTGCCCAGGGTTGCGGGTTTGATCCCCAATAGGGGGCATGCAGGAGGCAGCTGATCAATGATTCTCTTCTCATCATTGATGTTTCTATCTCTCTCTCTCTCCCTCTCCTTTCCTCTCTGAAATCAATAAAAATCTATTTTAAAAGATATATATTTTTTAAAACTTAAAAAAAAAATTATCACATAGGGTAAGCAAAACATCCTCCGTCAAATTTCTGTACAATTAGGAACAAAGGAAGGATTGAAACACCAGAGAGCATCATTTGGTAATTAAGGCCTGAAATTAGACAGACCTGTGTTTGAATTCTGGTTTTTCCAACTAAGCAATCAGGAGGCCCAGGGTAGGGTCTGTAGACTCTCGGAGCCTCATTAGGCAAGGTGATTGGCAGGGCTGTTGTGAGGGGTAAATAGTGCATGGTAAGCATTTAGCACAGGACCTGGCAGATAACCAGGTTTTAATGTGTGTGAGCTTCTGTTGTTGAGATGGCTATAGCATTATTATTACTGCTCATTGTGTATGGTGTTACCGGGTAGTCAATGCATTATTCTCCTTTTAATAAGTTAGAGTTGAGGTTGTTTTTTTTTTTTTTATAAGATTTAAAGCACCACAAATAACCACTACAACCTTAAAAAAAACAAACACACTCACACCTCATCTTTCCCTAGTTTTGGTGCCCATAGGAGCAAAAAAAAAGGAAGAGAGGAATGTAGCTGGCGTTATTTACCTTCCAGAAAACATAAATCTGAAATCATCAAATCTTTCTCCCGAGAGTGTGTGCTCATTACATTGTTTAACGAGCCTCATTCTTTCTCTTGCTTCTTTCGAAGGCTTGCAAATAAGGTTTTCACTCAGAAGAAATTTTCCAGCTTACTTTCTCAACGGTAATGGAGTTCTGTAGACATTTTAAATACCCTCACCTAAATTTAAAACTGAAGGCAAAGTTGACCGCTTAAAGGACCCTGAGTGAACAACTATCTCTTGGGTAAGAGCTAGGTGTTCAGTGCTTTACACCGGGGGTGGGGAACCTTTTGTCTGCCAAGGGCCATTTGGGTAGTTATAACATCATCTCCGGGGCATACAAAATTATCAACTTAAGAATCAGCCTGCTCTATTTGGTCAAACATTTAATTAACTCACCCCGATTGTCTTGGCAGGGCCAGACCAAATGCTTCTGTGGGACTTCTATGGCCCACGGGCCGATGTTCCCCACCCCTGCTTTACCCTAATCCAGTGGTTCTCAACCTGTGGGTCTCAACCCCTTTGGGGGTCCATCAACCCCATCACAGTGGTCGCCTAAGACCATCAGAAAACACAGATACAGCGGTACCTCGAGATACGAGTTTAATTCGTTCCGTAACCTTGAGGCGTGGGAAACTATGAGACACTCGAGTCTCGGTAAACTGGTGGGTCGTGTGCAGCCGGCCCATCTGCGAGATTACTCCTATCTCAAATGTTGCTCGTATTTCAAAGCAAAAATGGCTCGCTCGACGGCTCGTATCTCAAAAATCTCGTATGTTAGGGCACTCGTATCTCGAGGTACCACTGTATTTACATTACGATTCACAACAGTAGCAAAATTACTGTTAGGAAGTAAGAACGAAAATAATTTTATGGTTGGGGGTCACCACAACATGGGGAACTGTATTAAAGGGTGGCGGCATTAGGAAGGTTGAGAACCACTGCCCTAATCCCACAAATATTGCAGGTCCAACTTTGCTCAGAGGGCGTGCGATAGGTGAGCAGGAGCTATTAGGTTTGACCTACACTGGGGTTTCATTTCTGCCTTCTAGCACGATAGGAAAGGTCAGATCAACCCACAGGGGGTCAGAAAGAACATAACCCTGGACGGAGACCACTGTCCTATTGGGCAGGACTCTTCCAAAGGCAGGTGACTGAAAACTAACTCACAGGAGGTTCAACAAAAAGGTTTATTGGCCCACATCATGGAAGGGCTCCAGGCAGGCCTGGAGGCAGGGGTTCCAGCAGCCCCCCCTCTGGACCCTCCGTCCCCCTCGATCAGAGGCTCGCCCCTGTGTTGGCTTTCCTTCTCCCCAGGCCCTTTCCACGTGGTGCGCCTCCACAGCTCCGGCTCTCCGCGATCTGCAATCCCAGCGGAGAGCTCTAACGACGGCTTGGCCTGGAGTCTCACTGGCCCCGTGGAGTGAATTTCCCCTTTTTGGGAGCCTGTCCCGGGGACCTGCAGACTCAAACACTAACAAGGGGATGAGATGGAAGTCTGGCCTGCGCGCTGGAATGGGAGCACAGGGTCAGGAGACCTCAGCCGCATGGAAGGAGAGCGAGGAAGCGGCGTTTACTTGAGGGAACAGGGGATTTAAGAACACGGAATGGATTCCAAGCAGGAAAACAGTCCCCGCTGCCTGCCTCCCCTCCGGTGATGCTCCCATGCGCAGGGCATGTAGCAAACGCCGCTGCCATTCAACTGGCGCTGCCAGTTCCATCCCCACCAGCCACTCAGAAGCCGAGAGGGCGGCCTGTGGGCAGCACCTTTGACGTCTCGGGTCAGCACACTGTCAACGTCAAAGCACAATATGTTTTTTTCTTCTCTCCTGGAGTTAGGATGCTTTTTTAAAAGACCATGTTCCTGAAAGGATGTGGGGTTTGGTTAGAACGTCAGTAACAGTGAGCTGACCCCGGGATGGAATTTGTACTGTACTAAGGCGTAGGGTTGTTGTGCCGTGAACTGTCTGCAACACGGGGCCCATGAACTGGCAGATCCCTTCAGGGCAAGTCTGGGGGCGACCTGCAAATGATCCCCGCTCTTTGTACGGCCACGTCTCCCCCACAACTATAGAATGAGTGTGGTCCTTTAATCTGTTATCTCCTGTTGGAAACCAGACCTTGAACTTCTGATAACTTCTGAAACCAGGCTTTGTAAAGCCCCCACGTATCACTTCTTCTGGCAGGACGGTGCAGCGAGAAGAGGTTTAGATTTTGGGGTCACTGGCTTTGAATTCGAGTCTCCCAGGTGCTTCTCTTTGATGTCTAGTGTGTGCTTTTTATTGGACAGAGATAGAGTCGACATATAACATGATGTTAATTCCAGGTGTAAACACAATGAATTTGATAGTGGCATATATCGGAAAAAGACCACCTGGTGAGGTCTAGTTAACATCCACCCCCACTCAAAGTTACAATTTTGTTATGTTTTTTTTTTTGTGTGTGTGTGTAAGATGAGAACCTTTAAGATCTACTCTCGCCAAAATGGGTTTGGCTCAGTGGATAGAGTGTCGACCTGCGGACTGAAGGGTCCTGGGTTCGATTCCAGTCAAGGGTATGTACCTTGGTTGTGGGCACATCCCCAGTGGGGGGCGTGCTGGAGGCGGCTGATCGATCTCTCTCTCTCATTGATGTTTCTAACTCTCTATCCCTCTCTTTTCCTCCCTGTAAAAATTCAATAAAATATATTAAAAAAAAAAAAAAAAAAAAGATCTGCCGAAACTGGTTTGGCTCAGTGGATAGAGTGTCGACCTGTGGATTATAGGGTGCCAGGTTCGATTCCGATCAAGGGCATGTATTCTGGTTGCGGGCACATCCCCAGTAGAGGGCGTGCAGGAGGCGGCTGATCGATGTCTCTCTCTCATCGATGTTTCTAACTCTCTATCCCTCCCTCTTCCTCTCTGTAAAAATTCAATAAAATATATTTAAAAAAAAGATCTACTCTCTTAGCAACTTTCAAATGTACCCGCCAGTATTGTTCACTGCGGGCATCAGGCTGGGGACGACACCCCCACACAATGTGCTCCTTGCCGCAGCTCTGAGCCTCGGGTTCCTTCCTCTCGGACTCCACCGGGAATCCCTGCCCTGTCGGCCTCCGGGCTTTTTATGAGAAGCAAACCTGATAATGTTCAGGAACGCGTTCCCCTTAATTGTGGGGTGGACACGTGGGCTCATGCCGCGGGAAAGCTGCTGTTAGAGAGCCTCTCCGCTTCCAGCACATTCCTCCGCTCTCCCAAGTGGGCAGCTGTTCATATTCGAATATTTTAGTCAATGTGGCTAGACAGCCATTTAAAGCTTAGCTTGCTTGCCTTCCGTTTAGGGAAACAAAACCATATTTTCTCCTTTAATAAGTTACACATGAATTAGTGCATATTCATTTTTTTTTCTTTGTAATTAATCTTTTTTTTCTTTTTTTTTACCTTTAGAGAATGGAAGTGTTTCTGGAGACGATTTTTTTCTTTTTTTTGTCTGCGTGTTATTTCTGGCTGACATTTTCCTGTCTTGGATCCCTTTCCACTTCTTTCCCTCAGACCCGACACGCTAAACCTCACACTCCCCACCTCGATCCCCACCCCCTTCAGGCAGGAAATGACACGTGGCACATACACACACACACTCACACACATACACACTCATACACACACACACACACACACACACACACACACACACACACATGCACACACAGCAGAAACACACGATACAAAGACAGAAAGAAAATTAGGAAAAAGACAAGATTTGAGGGACCCAGAGGAGGGTGTGGACAATTTGGGTAGAATTTCAAGCATTTGGACGAGGAGAGAAATCGCCAAACTGTGTGGAATAAGATGAGGTGAGGGGAGGGGAAGGGGTAGAGAGTCCTCGCCTAAGAAGCTTCGAGCTCCTCTTGACCAGCTTGTGTCTCTCGCCGCCCACGAGTGTGGAAGACGGTGCTCGGTGTGGGTGACCCCACTGTGTGGCTGCTTCAGACCCCTCCAGCAGCCTCTGACGGTTTTAAGTAAATGTAGATCTTGGCCTGTGCATTCATTTTTCAAAAAAGTAATGTATACAATAACAGGAACGAAGCTCCTAAATGTGCCATTTGCAGAAGAAGCCAGATGTTAAAGAGTACACGCTGGCCCTGGCCGAGTGGCTCAGTTGACTGTAGCATCGCCCCGTACACTGAAAGGCGGCAGGTTCAATTCCCAGTCAGGGTGCCTATAGAAGGCAATGGGTCGATGTTCCTCTCCCTTCCCTCTCTCTGAAATAAAATTTTAAAACCATCCTGGGGTGAGGGTCAAAGGAGAGTGTATGCTATGTGATGCCATTTTTTTATAAAATATAAAAACAGGCCAAGTGAATCTGTGCTGTTAAAAGCCAAGGTAGTGTGACCCTTGGGGTGAGGCAGAGAACAGATGGGTTCTGGTAATGCACTATTTCTTTCTTTCTTTCTTTCTTTCTTTTTTTTTATAAAAACCCTGGGTCCATTAGGACCAGTCTTTTTTTTTAAAAAAAACTATTTTATTGATTTTTTACAGAGAGGAAGGGAGAGGGATAGAAAGTCAGAAACATCAATGAGAGACATCGATCAGCCGCCTCCTGCACACCTTACACTGGGGATGTGCCCGCAACCAAGATACATGCCCCTGACCTGAATGGAACCTAGGACCTTTCAGTCCACAGGCCAATGCTCTATCCACTGAGCCAAACCAGTCTCGGCAGGCACTATTTCTTGATCTTGGAACAGGTTGTGTGGTATGATTGTGAAAAATCATGTAATTGTACCCTCACCACGTGTACATTTTCATGTCACGTTATACTTCAATTTTTTTAAAATGTAAGTGGCATCAGTTACTTTAAGAAAACGTGGATGCCGTTGCCTTGACCTTATATTTTCTCCTACTTGCTGGCGGACAGCTGGAGTAAAGAGGTGTGAACAGTTGATATCTAAGGCCTTCATGGCTCAATTATTCATTTATTTAGTTTATTGAAAAATGACGTCGGAACACAGTCAAGTCAGAGGAGTTGGAAAAGGATGTCAATCAAACCATCACCCACATCAGTAGATGAGATGGTGAGAGGCAGAGGAATTCCCGGGAAAGGCCTGGCTCAGACCTGAAGGGCGAGCACCTGTGGGCAGATGAGGATATTAGAAAAGAACGGTTGTCTGGTGGCGTTCACACGATATACTTAACTAGTCCACTAGAGGGCGACCACAGACAGGGATTTGTGGCAAGTCCCAAACTGAGGCTGCAAGTCCCCGTGGCTTTTGCTTAGTGGAGCTCTGGTTGAGAGTCAGAGGAGCACAAAATACCCAGGAAAACCTGAAAGTCAGGTGTAGATTTACATGCAAATGTTGTTTATAGTCTTTCTCAATAGTATAATGCAGGTTCCTACCAAAATACCTAATGACCTTAAAAAGAAAAAAGATAAAAAGTTGGAAAGGAATGGTTGAAGCAATCTTTCTTGGTTTTTACACATCCTGAAAGGGCTGATCACAAGTTATAAATAAGCTATTACTATTTATGATTTATTAATGCCCCCCCCACACATATACACCATGCCCAAGTCTCTCATATCTGCTGTACCCATTACCCTCTATAGAAAGTATTCCACTGTGAATCTGCCACATGAAATAGTGTGTTTCTCACTGAGACATTATAATTTTACATGTTGCTTGCAGACAGAAGGCGGGAGAATCGATAATTTGTCACATCCTATTCAATGATCGTGGTGGAAAATCAGGATTAAAACCAAGACAGTTCAGCCTGGTCAGTGTGGCTCCATGGTTAAGTGTCAGCCTATGAATCAGGAGGTCAGAATTTGATTACCAGTCAGGGCATGTGTCCAAGTTGCAGGCTTGATCCCCGGTGGGGGAGTGTGCAGAAGGCAGTGCTTCTCTCTCATCACTGATGTTTCTCTCCCTCTCCCTTTATCTCTGAAATCAATAAAAATATATTTTTTGAGAAATTGGGGGCAGGGGCGGTGGCCCTCAGAGGTCACATTGTATGGCAAAACACTCTGAAACACACCAGAAAAATGGTTGGAAGATTTGTAAAGCTCCTAAGTCAGATAAACATGATTTTGTGCCCACGGAAGCCAGCACACGATGGGAAGAGGAGTATTAGGAAATTGTGAGAGAGAAATCACATTGCTTAAAACTGGCGATCAGCATTAAGCAACCACGATGCAGCTCTTCTAAGCAAAAACAGAATTCTGCTTTGAGCAAAATGCTTTCAAAAGAATTAGAATCAAGCAGCTTTTGCAGGAAAAAAAAATCTAATATCCTTCATGAAATATTTAAGCAACATTAGTAGTTTATATGAAGTGTACGGCTTTTTTTTGCTTTGGCAAACAAGAGTGAAATAGCTGAATTAGCAACATCATTAATCGACTTTTTAAAAAATTATCTAAAGTTTTACATATGTCTCCTCTCCATCCCCCCGCCCCCTGCCCAAGCCCCACTATACCCCACCTCCCTCAGCTCCCCCAGCCGGGAAAGACTTTTGTGAAGAAAAACATGCTGTATCAGAAGAAACACCAGAGGGCTGTTCTTTGGAAAGCCCAAAACTTCTCTGAAATCTGAATTAGCCAAAATAATGTGGACCTCAAGGGCAACATCAAAATCAGAGAAAGACAGTGTTTTAATCCTGAAAAAGAGGTAAGGAGTTTATCAGAAGCAACATGCACCTAATGACCAAGATACATACTTTCTGTGAAGGCATGCAATGCCCAGACCTGTGGAGAACTTTTGAGTGTTTTGCACCAAACTGAAGTGGGGGCTGGTTACAGGACAGTGCACAAGACAATGTGCTCTCTTGAGGATGCTAGTTTCAAAGCTGTGTTAACCTAGATAAGGGGTGGGGAACCTTTGTCTGTCGGGGGCCGTTTAGATGTTTATAACATCACGGGAGGATCGTACAAAGTGATCCAGGTAAAAATTATGTTGCTGTGAAAAACAGCTCCTCCATGTATTAAAGTTCAAGTCTTGCCGTTGGGCCGGACCAGACGATAAGGCCGCAGTGGGCGTTCCCCACCCCTGACCCAGATGCTCAACAGGAGCAGGCAGGGCGGGCTCACAGCAGAGATAACCTTTCACTGAGGAAGCACTGTGCCTGGGGCCACCCTGGGACGGGCCTATAGGAATGTGGTCCCTGGGCCCCTCAGATTTATTCCAGGGCCCCCTTTTCATCCATGCTCCCAGACACACTCGCACAACTCGACAATGCAACGCCTGTCCGCACAAAATGAACGAACACTCAGGATCTGGAATGTTTATCGTAAAACAGAGATCGTAACAATCAGATAAGTCCATCCCTGTTCGATGTGCTTTTAAATTTCATTTTAAGAATTATAACTTTCAAAATATAAATGTGTTATTTTTTTAAGTCACTTTATTTGATATTTGGTTACTACTTCCTTCTTTTAATATTTTCTTTTTTTTGGTTTTTGGTTTTTTGTTTTTTAAATGTATTTTATTGATTTTTTACAGAGAGGAAGGGAGAGAGATAGAAAGTCAGAAACATTGATGAGAGAGAGACATTGATCAGCCGCCTCCTGCACGCCCACAGTAGAGATGTGCCCGCAAGCAAGGTACATGCCCCCGACCGGAATAGAACCCGGGATCTTTCAGTCTGCAAGCCAACGCTCTATCCACTGAGCCAAACCGGTCTGGGCAATATTTTCTTTTATCAAATGTCTATATCAGGTAGAGATCATTTTTTACATGTAATTGAAATGGAACATATTCCTATATCAATAGATATGTACATAATAACAATGAACCATGCATTTATTTATTTTTTTTCCCACAGTAAATTTCAGAAACTTTTAGTATAATCCGACAACAGGAAGATGGTTCACTGTGTATTTTGCGAGTCACTGTTTAAAAACATGTGAAGAGGTTCTTCTAGAACATCCGGAATAACTTATGATTTTGACAATTCCCCAGACTCCCTGGGAATCCCAGTTCTCTGTTCCGGAATCCTGAAGATGAGTTTTCCATCAGGAATCTGCAAACGCTAGTCTAGTGCCCGGCACCCAGCAGACCCTCTGCAGGTGTTTAGAATGAATGGACGTTGTTTTGTTTAGTTGCCTGAGTCCCGGGATGTGGGTGTGAATGTGCCCAATCTGTGCATTACAGACCCTGGGCCTCCTTGAACTACGAGTCACAAGGTTCTTGGAAGTCCTCGTGGGCCTTCCTGAAATTCTTCTCTCACAGCCGCCTCCTGGATTTGATCTCAGCCCTGCAGCCAGTTCCCGTCTGGAAGGCTTTTCGTGGGAGAGACTGGACAAGCCAGTTTTATTTTAGAACCAACCCCAGTACATCCCATTCTGCTGAAACCTTCAACAGTGTCTTTGTTAGATCACCTCTCGGCTTTCATGGTTTAGCGTTGGCAACTGGAACCAGCCAGTTGGCACCTCCTCTGCTCTGCTTGGGCATCCGTCTCCCCAGACAACCCCAGAGTCACGAGGAGCCTCCCCATCTTCCACGTTATTTACAGAAGGTCCACGCCCACTGTGGACCTTCCTGCCTCTGCCTAAAAAGAGTCCTGTTTTTCAGACTCCGGTAACATTCTCTCCGTGTCCTTCATGCCCCCACCAACAGTCTCTCACGGCCTCCTCGGCTGCTCCCTGACACCCCATCCCAAAGCCATGGCCAATGTCACACGGTTTAGGTGTCTGCTAGGACAGCACCCCACTCCCAAGTACCAGATTCTGTTCAAGTTAGCTGTTGTGCACAATAAACTTAGTGGCTTCAAACAACAGCTTGTTGTTACTCCATCTGGACAGGGCACAGCAAGAGACGGCCCGTTTCTGCCGCAGGATGCCCGGGGCCCTGCCCACAGCGAACTGAATGGACGTCCAGGAGCCCAGAGCCACTGGGGCTGACTGGGCATCCCCTTCTCTCTCTCGGTCCCTCTCTCTCCATGGGGTTTCCTCGTGTGGCTGCTTAGGCGTCCTTATTTGATGACAGCCTCTGGGTAGTTTGCCTTCTTACATGGCAGCTCGGGGCTCCAGTCGATGTCCATGTGTTTTTGGTTCTATTTCTGGGTTTTTAATTCTGTAAGTCTGTTTAGCCATGGTTCCGTACCACACTGTACAGTATGTTTTAACATCTGATAGGGCTAATGCCCCTCTCAATTTTAAAAATTGTTTTCCTGACTATTGTTACATGTTTTTTTCCCAGATAAACTTTCTGTACAGCTGTCTGGCTGTACAGAAAAGCTTGTTCTTTTTATTAGGATCGTGATGCAGTGGGACCTTGAGATACGAGTGCCCTAACATACGAGATTTTTGAGATACGAGCCGTCGAGCGAGCGATTTTTGCTTTGAAATATGAGCAACATTTGAGATAGGAGTAATCACGCAGATCGGCCGGCTGCACACGACCCACCAGTTTACCACAACTTGAGTGTCTCATAGTTTCCCACGCCTCAAGGTTACAGAACGAATTAAACTCATATCTTGAGGTATCACTGTAATTAATAAATTGACTCGAGGACAACTGGCATCTCTGATGTTTAGTCATTCTATCCAACAGCTTTGTAGGATACTAGAGGCCTGATGCACAAATTCATGCACCGGTGGGTCTGGCCAGCCTGTCCCAATTGGGGCTGATTGGGCCGGGCTGCAGGCCGTTGGCTGGCTGGATGCCCTATCCCTCATGGGGACGGGGTGGGGAGGTAGCTGGGGGAGAAGCCACAGGCGGTTGGCGGGTTGACCCCACCTCCTAATTGAACTCTTGGTCAAACTCCCCGTTGAGGGGACAATTTGCACATTAGACTCTTATTATGTAGGATTATAGTATCTGGCAAAGCTAGTTCCCACTCAAAGTTTTTAACTTTTTTACCCCTGACTGTCCTTGACTAATTTTTCATATAAGCTCAGTATCAACTTATTTGGCTGCATAAAAAACTTGGTTGGTATTTTTATTGGGGTTGTGATAACTAGTATGTTGAATTAGGGCAAACTTCTATGTCTCCCAAGTTTGATTGCTTCAAAATAGATAATTTTGGTTTGAATAAACACACACACACACACACATACACACACACACACACACACACCAGAATCTAAAAATTCATGCCAGATGTGAAAAGAACCAGTTTAATTCAATTCATAAAATAATTACATACTACAAATTTTAAGTTGCTGTCATCATCCTATATAATAAAGAGGTAATATGCAAATTGACTATCATTGAAACACACAAGATAGCCACCCCATGTGGTCAAAGATGGTTGCCCCATGTGGACTCAAGATGGCTGCCACAAGATGACCAGCTGGGGAGGGAAGTTGGGAGGAACCAGGCATGCAAGGGAGGGCAAATGGGGGCTATCAGGCTTGCAAGGGAGGGCAGTTGTGGGGGACCAGGCCTGCAGGGGAGGAGAGTTGGAAGGGACCCATGCCTGCAGGGAAGGGCAGTTAGGGGTGACTGGGTCACCAAGAGAGGGCAGTTGGGGGCAGCCAGACCTGCAGAAGAGGACAGTTAGGGGTAACCAGGCTGGCAGGGGAGGGCAGTTAGGGGCAACTGGGCTGGCAGGGGAGCAGTTAGATGTTGATTAAGCTGGCAGGGGAGTGGTTAGGGGGTGATCAGGTTGTCAGACAGAAGCAGTTAAGGGCAATCAGGCAGGCAGGCAGGTGAGCGATTGGGAGCCAGCAGTCCTGGATTGTGAGAGGGTGCAGGCTGGGCTGAGAGACACACTCCCTCCATGCACGAATTTCGTGCCTCTAGTATATAATAAGAGGCTAATATGCAAATTGTCTGAACAGTGGAATGACCAGTCACTATGACACACATTGACCACTAGGGGGCAGACACTCAGTGCAGGAGCTTCCCCCTGGTGGTCAGTGCGCTCCCACAGGAGGAGAACCGCTCAGCCAGAAGCTGGCTCATGGCTGGCAAGTGTAAGGGCAATGACGGGAGCCTCTCCTGCCTCTACAGCAGCACTAAGGATGTCCGACTGCCAGCTTAGGCCCGCTCCCCATCAGTCAGACATCCTCCGAGGGCTCCTGGGCTGTGAGAGGGTGCAGGCCAGGCTGAGGGACTCCCCCCGTGAGCGCATGATTTTCATGCTCCAGGTCTCTAGTAAAATATTAGGCGATGAGCCCCGACTGGGTGGTTCAGTTGGTTGGATCGTCGTCCTGTGCATCAAAAAGGTTTGTTTCGATCTTTTGTTGGGGAGGCAACTGATTAATGTTTCTCGCTCTCAATCCCTTCCTCTCTTAAACAATAAAACCAATGGGGGCATGTCCTTGGGTGAGGATTAAAACGAAACAAAACAAAAACTATGGGAGATGAGCAAGCCATGGTCTCTACCCTCAGGAAGATAACAACCTGAGAGAGCTATAGCACTTACATAAATGACTGCCGTGCGCCTTGCCTAGCACATAGCTGTTGGGTTAGCATCTCACTGAGCCACAGAAATCTGCAGCCCAGATATCCTCATGAAGTATATCACCTATGTCTTTGGTGATCCAAGGTAGAAATGCAATTTGTTTACTGTTGTATAGATTGCACGCTGATTTATTATTCTCCAGGTATCCTGACTACCCCTTACATGGTCTCTTTCAGAGGAGAAGAAAGGATTAAGACGAGGCCATGCATGCATTCTGCAAATACTTATTGACTGCCTGCTGTATGTGAGGAACTGCTCTTGGAGCTGAGATCACAGGAGGTACAAGAAAGACCACATGTGTCCCTGTGATGATGGCATTCTAGGGACAGAGACAGAACACAAGCATGTAAGATGTTTAAGCTGTAACGTCATTTCCAGGAGTGACAAGAGCTAGGAGGAAGAGGGAGGAGAGGAGATACAGAGTGAGATAGCCTCTCTCCCCTGGGGAGAAAACCTGTGGGCAGAGGTTTGAACGGTTTGGAGGGTAAACCGAGGAACTGGTCTTTGGAGAATAGCCTTCCAAGCGCAGGGCGGGGGTGTTTGCAGAGCTAGGGACGGCTGGCCGTGGAGGCCAAAAGAGCTGGAAGAGAAAGCGAGGAAGAGACTAGGCAGAAAGGCTGGAGGTAGACAAGATCATGTGGAAACTCTAGGCCAGTGGTTGGCAAACGCCTTCGTCCACAGAGCCAAATATCAACAACACAACGGTTGAAATTTCTTTGGAGAGCTGAATTATTTAAACTTCTTCTAACGCCACTTCTTCAACACAGACTCGCCCAGGCCGTGGTATTTTGTGGAAGAGCCACACTTAAGGGGCCAAAGAGCCACATGTGGCTCGAGAGCTGCAGTCTGCCGACCTTGGGGCTAGGCTAAGGGAGTTTGGCTTTTGTTCTGTGAGAAGGATGCTTTTGGCCGGGGCATGGTATGCGGATCTATTTTATGTGCTCAGTCTGGCTGCCAGGGGGAGGATGAATGGCAGGGAAGGTCAAAAGCGAGGGGTTGGGTGGGAGTCATTGTGTTGTTCGTGCGAGAGGTGAAGGGGGCCTGGGTCCCGGGGGAGTGCTGGGGGGAGGGAAAGAAGTGGAGAAGAGGAGGAATGTGGGGATTTTTTGGACGTCCAGCTCACAGAACTTGCTGAGGGACTAAATTTGGGAGGGAAGGGAAGGCAAGAGCCAAGGACAGCACTGTGGTTTTTGGCGTGAGCCACGGGGCGAATACCAGGACTGCCTATTGAAGAGGGGTGACTGCTGGAGAGAGAACAGATTTGGGGGAAAAATCTAGAGATTTATTTTGGACACATTATTTCAAGGTACTAGGTTACTTCGCATTAATTTTTTTAAAAAATATATTTTATTGATTTTTTGCAGAGAGGAAGGGAGAAGGAGAGTTAGAAACATCGATGAGAGAGAGACATCGATCAGCCGACACTTGCTCACCCCCTACTGGGGATGTGCCTGCAACCAAGGTACATGCCCTTGACTGGAATTGAACCTGGGACCCTTCAGTCCGCAGGCCGACGCTCTATCCACTGAGCCAAACCGGTTTCGGCCTTATTAATTTTTAATATCTGGGAATAAATTCTATGTTCCTTTTCTATTTTACTGTAGTCTCCAATTAGACTTGTGTCTAGGAATGTTGAAGCCATAGGTAAGAGGACATATGGTCAGTGGTCATCCGGTCACTTCTCGAGGTCACGTACATTGTTCTTCTGTCATATGGATGACATCGATACTATTGTTGATAATAAAAGCTAGATAGGTCCAGTTTATTACCATGGTGATCAAACAAGGAAGAATTAGTGGAGGTGAAACTCAGTGGCTTGCAATGTTGTCGCCGGTCAGAAGCAGTGATAAACTGATAGTTTTCTTTCTTCCTTTTTTTAAAATATATATTTTACTGACTTTTTACAGAGAGGAAGGGAGAGAGATAGAGAGTTAGAAACATCGATGAGAGAGAAGCATCGATCAGCTGCCTCCTGCACGCCCCCTACTGGGGATGTGCCCGCAACCAAGGTACATGCCCTTGACCGGAATCGAACTCGGGATCCCTCAGTCCGCAGGTCGAAGCTCTATCCACTGAGCCAAACCAGTTTCAGCGAATTAATAGTTTTCAACGGGGTCAGGCCCCTGGTGTATTGGTTACCAGGGCTCAGAAGAGGTAACCAAGTCCTGGGGTCACCTCTGCATTGGAGTCCCCTAGTCATGAGCATTTTCTCAGCATCTGCCACACACAGGCCACGTCACCTCGAGGGATTCTGGGCCACGGCGGTTGGTACTCTTGGACCCCCTTTGGTTGCCAAGGGTTTCCCGTGATTTCCTAGATGCCACTGCTCACTTGGGCTCTGCTTGTTGCGCTCCTAATGAACTGATGAGCCCCAAGCACGTACTTCGATGAGGACATCAGTGGGTTCAGGCAGGTGAAGTACTTGCAGGAGTTCCGGTATGGGAAGGACGAGGAAGTACCAATTAGTATTTTTCCCGTCAAAGGAGCTCTTAAACAAAACGAGAAGGAAAATGTCGGTCAAAAGTAGCTGCAGCCGAAACCGGTTTGGCTCAGTGGATAGAGCTTCAGCCTGAGGACTGAAGAGTCCCAGGTTTGATTCTGGTCAAGGGCATGTACCTTGGTTGTAGGCACAGGAGGTGTGCAGGAGGCAGCTGATCAACGTTGCTCTCTCATTGATGTTTCTAACTCTCTATCCCTCTCCTTTTCTCTCTGTAAAAAATCAATAAAATATGTTGCCGAAACCGGTTTGGCTCAGTGGATAGAGCATCGGCCTGCCGACTGAAAGGTCCCGGGTTCGATTCTGGTCAAGGGCATGTACCTTGGTTGCAGGCACATCCCACGTAGGCGGTGTGCAGGAGGCAGCTGATTGATGTTTCTCTCTCTCATAGATGTTTCTAACTCTCTATCCCTCTCCCTTCCTCTCTGTAAAAAAATCAATTAAAAAAAATATATATATACACACACAAAGTAGCTGCAAAGGTTTCGACCAAAGCCTTGGGTTCTGCAGTCAGTGCTCGCCCGCTGAGCACCCTGTTCCTGTGGGTGAGGTGCATTGATGAGCAGGGGGCGCAGAGCAGAACGCCTGCAGCCGTTGTGGACCACGTGCCCTTGTGCGTTCGGTGGGAGAAGAAGCGTGGGATGGGGGACAGAGGGAGACTGGACTTTGGATGTTGAACACATGCTACAGCACACAGATGACGTATAACAGAATTGGACCCTTGAAACCTGTACACTTTTGTTAGCGAATGCAACCCCAGTAACTAAAAAACAATGGATTTGGGCCATGTATGAATGGTTGACATCTTAAGCAACAAATGTGCACGTTTTGCCCAGCTGGTGTGGCTCAGTGGTTGAGCGTTGCTTCACGCACCAAGAGGTCACCAGTTCAATTCCTGGTCAGGGCACATGTCTGGTTTGACACCCCCCAGACATGTGAGGGACATGCAGGAAGCAGCTGATCAAAGTTCCTCTATAATCGATGTTTCAATCTCTCTCTCTCTCTCTTGTCCTCTCTCTCTCTCAAATCAATAAAAACATATTGTAAAAACAACAACAAAATAAACGTGCACATTTTTTTTTCTAAAAGTAGAAACCATTTTTTCCTATAAGAAAAGTAACATAGATTTAATATAGAAAATTTAAAATACAGTAAATTATAAAAAAAGAGAACTTATGTTAACTATAACTACAAATATGTATGTGTGTGTGTATATATAAATCATTTTTAAGAATATTGATTTTGTGTATATACTCATTAGGAGAACATGATTGAAAACTGAAATACCAATTTCTCAAAGACTTCAGGTTACAGTGCAAAGTTGGGTAGCACAGATATAATAAGTTATTTGCATTTTATAGTAAGCTGTGCATTAACTCTTTTACCACTAATAATAGCTATTATGAACATCCCTAATAACAATATTATGAACAATTAGTATTGAAATAGTGGTAACAGAAGAAAGAATAGCTGGCTGGGAGATGTAAGTCCCAGCCCCAAGTTATGATCAGACAAAAGACAATGAACTGCATTAAGCCTCAGTGTCCTCAAATGTACAATAAAAAATCTTGGGGCTGGATGGAGTCTGAGGCCTTTTCCGTTATACAATCCCGTCCAAGCCTTGTTTCGGAATATGGGCACTCACTGAGATGCATTTCCTCAGAGACCACATTTTACTTTCAAATATTTTATCTGAAATACACCTGTTTTCCAGCAGAGGAAAAATGGATCCCATTTTTGAAGCCTATCCCCAGGCTTTGAAGATGGGGCCTATTTACAGAGACCAATTTGTTGCTCTGCATTATTTTAGCATGCGCCTCTGCTCCATTCCTGAAGCTTCCCGGTGTCTGAGGCTTCAAAAAGGGAGGGGGGGGGAGGTGCAGGGGGGTAGTGGTGGTGGAGGAAGCTTATTACCATGGAGATAGATGGGAGCAAATGGTCACATCATCAAAAGCAAACTAGAAATGTACAAAGCTTTTGTGATGCTGATCCTTTTTTTTTTTTTAAGTAAGAAGAAGAAGAAGGGAAAAGGCACAAATAAAAGGACAGATCTCTCTCATTAAATCCAACACTAATTTAGTCATCAGTGAAATAAAGGTACCCTTGAGAGCCCGCCGCCGGGAGCTGTGCAACAAAGACGCACAAAAGGTTGCCGGCTGCCAGGTGTAATTTCAGGTACTCCACGCGCACTTGGACCCCCTGTGCTCCTGGCTTTTCTTCCCCCGATCGCCAGCTTCGTGGTCTAGCCGCACTACCCACTTAGCTGCCCGAGTGCGCTATCCAAATATTTAGGGGGAGAAAAATTGCAGGAAAATAACCTTTAATTTAGTGATTCTCCAAAGGAAATGGTTGGAAATTAAGAGGCATGGGAAAAGAATGAGCGCTACCTTATTTTTCTGTTTGTTACCTGTGACTCTGGGTAATCTGGAAGTCATTTGGACAGCGGGAGAAGAGTCAGAGCTGGGGGAAGAGTTAAATTTTACAAGAAAAGTAGCTTATATCAAGAGTCAAACCACCATCAATTAGATGGCTCGTATTTTGTCACTTCTCGGCCCTTTGGCTAAGGTTGCG
>PVJN01029584.1:0-26313 GCA_004026805.1 Lasiurus borealis
TTTTTTTTTTAACAATCCTTTATATTTCTGTGGGGCCTGTTGTTATTTTGCCTTTTTCATTTCTGATTTTGTTTATTTGGGTCCTCTCTCTTTGCTTGGTGAGCCTGGATAGAAGTTCATCTACCTTGTTTTTCCTTTCAAAGAACCAGCTCTTGATTCTATTTACCTATGTATTGTTTTTATTTGTAATTTTTCTTTTGTTTTGTTTTGGTCTTTATGTCATTTATTCATGCTCTGATCTTTATTATTTCCTTCCTTCTGCTCACTTTTGGCTTTTCTTATTGCTCTCTTTCTAATTATTTAAGTTCTAGAGGTAGGTGATTTATTATCAAAAAAAATTTTTTTTTGAGGTAGGCCTTTAATGAATTTTTCTCTTACTACTTTCACTGGGTCTCAATTTTTGGATTGTTGTGTTTTCATTGTCCTTTGTTTCCAGATGCCTTTAATTTTTTTTTCATCTTTTTGGTAATTCAATCATTTTTTTTTTATAACATACTATTTACTCCCATTTTTTTAAAAAAATTTTGTGGTTGTTTTTGTTGTAGTTTATTTCTAATATTGTGCTATTGTGACCTGAGAAGATACTTGATATGATTTCAATGTTCTTGAATTTGATGAGACTATGCCTGTGACCCAATATGTGGTCAATCTTTGAAAATGTCCCATGTGTGCTTGAGAAAAATGTATATTCTATAACTTTGGGGTTAAATGTTCTGATGATATTGATTAAGTCCATCTAATCTAATCATTTAGGATTGACCTTTCTTTGCTAATTTTTTTTCTCTAGAATATTTATCCAGTAATGTCAATGGGGTATTAAATTGAATTGCTGTCAATCTCTCTCTTAATATCTTCCATAAGTTTTTTTGTTGTTGTTGTTGTTGTTTTGTTGTTTTGTATTTCGATGCTATGGCATTGGGTGCATATATGTTTACCAGAGTTATATCCTCTTTTTGTATCAATCCCTGTAGTATTTTGAAGTGGCCTTCCTTATATCTTATTATGGCCTTATATTTGTGGCCTATTTTGTCAGATATAAGTACTACTTCCTCAGCTTGTTTTTCAGTTCCATTTGTCTGAAAAATATTTTTCTATCCCTTGAATTTTAGCCTGTGTGATTCCCTTGTTCTGAGGTATGTATCTTTTATATATATATATATATATATATATATATATATATATATATATCGATATCGATATCGATATAGATATAGATATAGATATAGATATAGATATCTATATCTATATCTATATATATATATATATATATAGTGTGTGTGTGTGTGTACATATATATATATATGGTTCATGTTTTCTTAACCATTCAGTCACTCTATGTCTTTTAATTGAAGTATATAGTCCATTTATATTTAATGGTATTATTGATAACTTAATACTTGTTTGAAGCATCTTTTATTCATCATGTCTATGTTCCTTCTTTCCTTTCTATTTCTTTTTTTTACAGCATTCCCTTTAGCATTTCTTGTATTGCTGGCTTGGTAATGATAAACTCCCTTAGCTTTTATTTTGTCTGCGAAGCTCCTGATTTCCCATTCAATTTTGAATGATAACCTTGCTGGATTGAGTATTCTTGGGTTCAGTCTCTTGTGTTTCATCACATTGTATATTTTATTCCATAGGTAACTATCTGCCTCTCTCTTACAGCCTGTAAGATTCTCTCTTTGTCATTAATGTCTACCATTGTAATTAGGAAGAGTCTTTGTGTGTGTCTTTTTTGATTCATCTTGTTTTGAATTCTCTGTGATTGTAATACTTTTTTCTTCCTCATATCAGGAAAGTTTTATATCATTATTTCTTCAAATAGGTTTCTAATCCTTGCTCCTCTTCTTTTCCTGCTGAAAACCCTATTATACATATGTTTAATATTACCCCAAAAACTCCCTTAGACTTTCCTGGTTTCTATTTTTTTTTCTCTAATTGTTGTTCATATTGGGTGTGTTTTATTGCCCTGTCCTCTAACTCATTAATTCGGTTCTCTGCTTCTTCTAGTCTACTGTTGAAACATTCCACTGTGTTTTTAATTGTAGCTATATCATTCTTGATTTCCTCTTGATTGATACAAAAGCTGTTGATTTTCTGATATAGCCAATTTAGGAATTCAAGGAACTCTAACATCTGTTTCATTTTGTTCCTTTCTGACAATTCTTCCCTTTCTTTCTTTTTTTGGGGGAAATTGTTTCTTTTTCTCCTCAGTTTTAATCTCTCCAGAGGCCTAGGTGCCAGGAGGTTCAAGGCCTGTGGTTGCAGCAGCGCTTCAGTGAGAGTGTCACATATTCTGGGACTCATGGGAGTCTGCATCCAGGGAGGCTGGAATTCCAGTGTCTGTGGGTCTGCAGACACAGTAGAAGGTCTTTGTCCTGGATGGCTATAGTGTTCAGTATGGTGTCTGAGGCCAGTCCTAGGTGGTGCTGAGGCTGGGCTGCTAGTTGCAACAGCTCTCGCATTCAAGACAACATGGTTTCTGTGCCAGAGCTTGCCACCTCAGAAGTGCTTGCAGTGGTAGCAGGGACTGCCTTTCTAGGTAAGCCTGGTCTTCTCACCCCTGAGAGTCCTGCAGGATCTATCTGGCCCTCATTCACACACATACACACAACCCATGTCCACACACTCCTCTTTCACTCCCTCACTTACTCACTGTCTCACCTTTATTGACATCCTGCCAATTGCCATCTTGTCTCCAGCTGCTTCAAGTTTGTTCATACTTTTGTTCTACATGTTACACTTGATTGCATTCTTTATTGATTATTTGCTAATATACTGAATTCTTTAATCATTTTAATTATATATTTCTAATTATTTTAATTATTTTATTGCTAGTGGCTTCAGGGCTTATTTTAAATATCTTAAACTGTCAAATATATTTTAGATGTAAAAACTCAATTATATAAATAAATAACCTTGGTCTTTTATACATTTTCCATCCCTCGTGGTTGTGCTATTATTTTATTACATGTAATCTTTATATGTTCAAACAAGAGTTTATCATAATTATTCTATATAATAAAGAGCTAATATGCTAATTAAACTGAACAGCAGAACAACCATCCAGACAACCTTCTGGATGATTGTCCAGACAAAGCTGGGGCTGCAAGGGTCAGCTGAGGTTGCGAGAGGCTCTGAGGGCCTGCCAAGTCTATGGATGTCATGCCTTAGGCCTCTAGTTAATTTATATTATACTATGTGCTTCCAAGAAACTGAAAGTAGAAAGAAAAAAAACAGACATATTTATAGAATTTCTTATCTTTATTATTTTTTTTTTAGATTTTTTTCTTTTGGATTTGAATTATTTTGTGTGTGTAATTTACTCTATTGTGGATTTACCAGCACTCAGCACCTCAGTTCTCTATGTGTAATCTATTTATATAGTTATAAACAAGCTCAAAAATACAATTATATAAATATTGTTACATATTTATATAGTTTTAAATCAGTTATTATAAGAAGAATAAAGAAATATACAATTATAGCATATTTCATAATTTTCTACATAATTACCTAAACAAGCATTTTTTTGTATATATCTTAACTATATACGTTAACCTGATTTTAACACATTGTAGACCAGTAGTTTTATCACTAGCTTTACCCAGTGACCAGATAAGTTGCTATTAAAAAGTACAAAAAAATCTTTTACATAAATGTTAAAGACATGCTTTAAAATTAAATACCAATTGCATTTTGAGGTTATTTATTACCTGTTCTTACAAGCTAATATCTTTTTAAAATAAGATACTTTGTAAAACACTGTGTAATATGAAGTTAGAATTCTCATGATCTGACAGCAATGTGTTAACATGAAGAACTCCTTAGTATTTTTTGAATGGGAGTTTACTAGCAATAAATTTTCTCAGCTTTTGCCAATCTTAAAATGTTTTTCTTTTACCTAAATGTTTCATTTATTTATTTTAAAATCCTTATAATTTAAAGTATTATGTACATCTTTTATTTCCCCCAATGACCAATTCTAGCCCACCCCCACTACTAAACCTAGGCTTCCATCATCTTATTTTCTTTGTCCATGGTTATACATATATGCACCCAAGTTCTTTGGTAGATCCCTTCACATTCACCCACCCAACCCCACCTTCCCTCTGAAACTCCACAGTCTGTTCTATGCTTCCGTGTCTCTGGATCTATTTTGTTCATCAATTTATTTTCTTCATTGGAATTCATATATGACTAAGATTATGTGATACTTATCTTTCACTCACTGGCTTATTTTGCTTAGCATAATACTCTCCAGATCCTTACAGGCTGTCTCAGAGGGTAAGATATTCTTCCTTTTTACAGCTTCATAGTATTCTACAACTTTTAAATCCACTCATTTACTGATATACACTTGGGCTGTTACCAGATCTTAGCTATTGTAAGTTACACTGTTGTAAACAAAGGGATGAATACATCTTTTCTATTTGGTGTTCCAGATTTATTAGGGTATATTCCTAGAAGAGGGATCACTAGGTCAAATGTCAGTTCCATATTAAATTTTTTAAGGTCACTCCATAATGTTTTTCTCTAATGCTGTACCAATCTGAATTCCTACCAGTAGTATATGAGTTAGTTCTATTTTCTCTACATTTTAGCCACCATTTGTAATTTGTTGATTCGTTGATGGTAGCTACTCTGACAGAAGTGGCCTGATACTTATTTTTGTGTTAATTTACATCTCTCTGATGATCATTGACTTTGAGCATTTTTTCATATGTGTCTTGCCATCTATATGTTCACTTTGAAGAAGTGTCTGTTTAGGTCCTTTGAAAAAAAAAATTAATTGGATTGTTTGTCTTCCTTTTCTTAAGTTTTATGAGTTCCTTATATATTTTGTATATTAACCCTTTATCAGTTGTATCAATGCCAAATATGTTCTCTCATCTCATGAGCTTCCTTTCATTTTGTTCATGGTTCCTTTGGCTGTGCAGAACCTTTTTATTTTGATACTAGAGTCCTGGTGTACAAATTTGTGCATAGATAGTGTCCACCAGTTTGTCCCGATGAAGGCCATTAGACCAAGCTGGCCAGGGGGAGGGACCACAGGAAGTGGTCCAGCCCCGCCCCCAATAGGGGGCCAATTGGGGGCAGGGCCAGCCAGGGTGAGGTGCTGCAGGCAGTTGGTGTACATCCCACCTGGTCCCCCAAGACCAGGCACTTCACAGGTGCCCCTAGAGCATCAGCATGGCACATTCTTTTGCACACTTCCTCATTCTTCTCCATGAGCTTCAGGGCTGCAGGAGATGCAGTGCTTACTGGGAGTTGTAGTGTGCTTCTTCCACAAAGGGCCATAATATAGACTAGACTGTGGGTTTTCTGAGAACTATGCCTCTTGGCATACCCCACTCAAGGGCAACAGGCTTTTGCCCAGGTCGCCTTATCTGTCAGTGTGGTGTGAAGGACCTTGGAAGCCAGCTATGGTGGGAGGAGGAAATGTGCTTACACACTGAGTCAGCCTATCCTTTTGGTCCCAATCATTTGTAAACTTGCAGAGGCAGAGCAGGGTGAGAATTAAGTGTCCAAGGCCCACCAGGGGCACACCACAGGAAGAGCCTTCGGTGGCTGTGGAAGCAGCATGAATGCGAGGAGGCAGTTATTGTAGTGTGGGTAGATGGTCGTGTGGTGGAAGGCACAGGTTAGTGAGGGGCAGCAGTGGCATGCAGAGGTTACAGCACACCACCCTTGCATGCCTGGGGACCCCTCTCCTCACCCACCTAACAGTAGCACCTGTCAGGCCGCCTGTAGGGCTGAGCTGAAGTTGGGGGTTAGGGGCGTGGCTACTCATAGTATGGATTCTTCTGGTCAGGCTTTTCCTCAGTTCTCATCCTCTTTGCTGTGAACTCCTCCCACTTCCTGGCCGGTCCTCCCTCATAACATCTACATTTGTAATTTGGTGCTCTCAAAGTCTGGAGGAGCACAGCCAGGAATTGAGTCCCTCCCTGCTGGAGATCCAGGCCTCAGAACAGTTCTTAGGCACTTCAGGATGGGGGAGAAGGATAGGGAGGTGATTGGAGTCATGGATAGCTGGGAAAAGGGCCATGGCAATTTAGGGGGGCCCAACCAGGATTGAGCCAATTGACACTCTCAGTGCGCATCATAGGAACCTGTTGTTCTGGTGGTACTGGTTTTTCTGCTGTTCAATTACTGGGGTTTTGTATACATAGATAGTCCCATTTTGTTTCTTTTTCCCTAAGAGATGTATCTATAAACATCTGAAAGATGTTAAGATTTTGCTGCCTATGGTTTCTTCTAGGATTTTTATGGTTTGTGATTTTTATTTAAGTCACTTTGCATTTATTCTTGTTTATGGTGTAAGGTGTTGGTCTGGATTCTTTCTTTCTTTGTTTGTTTCTTCTTTCTTTCTTTCTTTCTTTCTTTCTTTCTTTCTTTCTTTCTTTCTTTCTTTCTTTTTTCTTTTTTTTTCCCATGTCTGTCCAATATTTGCAACATCATTTACTAAAGACTGTCTTGACTCCATTTTATTTTCTTGCTTCCTTTGTTAAATATTAATTGAGAGCAATGATTTGGGTCAATTTTTCAGAACCCTGTTCTGTACCATTAGTTTGTATGCCAATTTTTGTGCCAGTTCCAGACTGTTTTGATTTATAGTGGCTTTATTATTTAACTTGATATCTGGTATTTTAAGGCCTCCAAGTTTTTATTCTTTCTAAAAATTGCTGTGTTTATTATGGGTATTTTTGATTCCATAGAAATATTTTGAGTATTTGTTCTAGATCTGTGAAATATACTTTTGGTATTTTAATAGGAATTGCATTGTATTTATAGATGGTCTTGTGTACTATTAACATTTTAATGATGTTAATTCTACCAATCCATGGACATGGTATATCTTTCCACTTGTTTATATCTTCCTGTATCTCTTTTTTCAACACCCTTTAGTTTTGCAAGTACAAGTTATTATCCCCTTGGTAAAGTTTATTCCTAAGTATTTTAATATTTTTTTGCAGTGGTACATGGGATTTTTTTGTTTTATTTCTATTTATGAGAATTTTTTATTGGCATATAAAAATACCATTGATTTCTGGGGGTTTATTTTGTGTCCTTCTACATTGCCAAATTCAGTGATTAATTCTAGTGGGTTCTTCATGGAATCTTTTGGGTTTTCTATGGACAATATCATGTCATCTGAGAATAATGAGTGTCTACTTTCTCCTTTCCTATATGGATGTTTTTTATTTTCTTGTTTGATAAGAGTGGTAAAAGTGGATATCCTTGTCTTTTTCCTGTTCTTAGAGGAAATAGTTTTAGATTTTGACCAATGAATATGATGTTGGCTATAGGTTTGTCTTATATGGCCTTTATTATGTTCAGATGTATTCCCTCTGTTTTCACTTTGCTGAGAGTTTTTACCAAAAATAAGTGTTAGATTTTGTCAGATGCTTTTTCAATATCCATTGATATGATTACATGAGTTTTATGTTTCAATTTTTTTGTGAGATATATCATTTTTGTGATATCATTTTTTGTGAAATATATCTTTTTTTTTTTTTTTTGATTTGTGAAGATTGTACCAGGTATGCATCCTTGGACAAAATCCCACTTGGTCTGGTTGATGATATTTTTAATACATTGCTGTATCTGATTTGTTAATATTTTATAGATTTTATCATCTATGTTTATCAGGAATATTGACTTGTAAATCTCTTTTATTGTAGTGTCTTTTTCTGGTTTTGGAATTAGGTTAACTTGGCCTCATAAGAAGAGCTTGTAGGTGTTATTTCCTTTTGGATTTTTTCAGAATAGCTTAAGAATTATAGATGTTAATTCTTTCTTTTAATTTTCATTGTTTAAAATATTACAAATAATAGTACATATGTCTTCTTCTTCTCCCACTGACCTCCCCCTGGCCTCCTCTACTCCCTGATATATGTCCTTCCCCTCTACCCCATGAAGCTGTTCAGACTAGGTTTTTGTTTGCTAGGAGTTTGTTTTAATTACTATTTCAATTTCATTAGTTGTTTTTAGGCTATGTTTGACTCGGTGAATAGAGCGTCAGCCTGTGGACTGAAGAGTCTCAGGTTTGATTTTTGTCAAGGGCACATACCTTGGTTGCAGGCACATCCCCAGCAGGCAGCTGATCGATTTTTCTCTCTCATTGATGTTTCTAGCTCTCTATCTCTCTCTTGTGAAAACTCAATAAAGATATGTTAAAAAAAATTCTTGTTTCTTCCTGATTCAGTTTTGGAAGATGGCATTTTTCTAGGAAGTTGTCCATTTCATCCACATTTTCCAGATTGTTATCATTGTATTTTCTTACATTTTTTAAAATATTTTACTGGTGTCAGTTGTTACTTCAACAATTTTGTTTATTTTTTAAATATAAATTTAATTGATTATATATATATATATATATATATATATATATATATATATATATAGAGAGAGAGAGAGAGAGAGAGAGAGAGAGAAAAGGAGAGGAATAGAGAGCCAGAAACATCAATGAGAGTGATATATCAATCAGCCGCCTCCTGCACAACCCCTACTGGGGATGTGCCTGCAACCAAGATACATACCCTTGACCAGAATCAATCTGTGACCTTTCTATCCACTGAGCCAAACCAGTTTTGGCTCAATACTTTTGTTTATAATATGAATGTTTTTGAGAGTTTTTACTTTAGTTTGATTTCTAATTTCATTCCATTGTAATCTGAGGAGATGCTTGGCATGACTTCTATCTAAGATACTGAAAAAACATCCTGAATACTCAATTGAAAACTAGCTGGAGATACCCTGATATCTAAGACAGAATGTGAAGACTGCATAGAGACTCATCTTTACCATTCATAAAGATTTTACTGTTGGTGTGGGGGTATGGTCAGGAAACAATTATCTCAAACTTTTGGAAAACCTTTCACCCCACCTGTGGTCAGTTTTCTAGGGCAATAAAACCTGAATAACAATTAGACAGCAGGTAAATGCAGGTTTCTGGGGCTCTGAGTTCTTGCCTGGTCTTATTCTGGCCTGAGAGCTAGGAAAAGCAGACCTCAGTGCATATCTGGGTCTTGTGCAAAGGCACCCACCTATAGTAGTGGGAGCCACATCTGTGGATTGCTGATAGCTCCAAAAAAGTGTAGTCTAGTCACAAACAGCATCGAACATTGTCCTGCATTAGAAATTTGGAAAATAGCACAACTACCTAATATATAGTCCAAGCAAAACAGGCAGCCAAAATGGGGAGAGAGAAAAAAAATGAAGAAATAATAGAATCCTCCATTAGAAGAGCTAAACAAAATGGAGATAAAAACTTATCAGATATAGAGTTCAGACTAATTATGAAAAAGATGCTCAACAGCATGAGAAAAGATATAGCAACTATGAAAAATACCCAGTTGGAAATGAATATTGACAAAACCACTGATAAAGAACACTTTGGATTGAATACACATCAGATTAGGGCAAACCAAGGATCAGATCAGTGAAATAAAGACAGGGGGCAAATCAATAAATTAGATAACCGAAATTTTAAAACAATTAAAACACAGGAGGACATCTTAAGGAAGCTGTGAGACAACATGAAAAGTAACATTATTTGCATTATAGGAATAACAGGAGGGGGATGATCTGAGCAAGGAATAGAAACATATTTGAAAAAATAATGAAAGAAAACTTCCCTAAACTGGTAAAAGAAAACTTCACACAAGTCCAGATGGCACAGAGTACCCAGCAAGAAGAGCCCAAACTAACACATATACATATCATAATTAAAATGCCAAAAATTGAAGACAAAAAGGTAATATTAAAGGCATCAAGAGAAAGTAGTTTGTCACTTACAAAGGAGCTATCAGCTGATTTCTCATTAGAAACTATACAGACCAGAAGGGAAGGGTATGAATTATTTAATGTAATGAAAAACAAGGTTTAGAAACTAAGATTACGACATCCAGCAAGGCTTTACTTCCAAATAGAAGTTGAAATAGTTTCCCACATAGAAAGAATTGGCTAAAGAAATTATTGCTACCAATCAACCACTGAAAGAAATGCAAAGGGGCTGTTGTAATGAGAAGAAATGGAGAGAAAAAAACATAGGCATAAAGAATAAAAATGTCAATAAGTAAATACTATCAATAAAAACTTCATATGTAAAAAGATTAAATGAAGCATATCAAACACAAAGGCTAACATGGGCCAAATAAACAAGATTTAAGTTTATGTGGCCCATAAAAAAACAAAAGCTTTAATTTTCATGGGAATGTAAATTTTTCAATAGAGCTGAATACCAAGAGCTGAATACAAAGAGTTGAAATAAATAATTATTAACATAAAATAATAGAACATTTTAATAAAAATTAATATTTTTATTTGAATATTACCTTCCAGACATTGAATAACTCCACAAATTAATAAGCATAATGCAACTAAACTTATTTTTCTTATTCTCTGAGAGCGAAATCTTTTTGTTGTGCACACCACACAAGTCAGTCCAAGACTAATGATGTGGCAATCAGCTGCTAAATTATTTGTGGCTAGTATTAGTGGAGAGAAATGGTGCATCTACATGTAAGGTGCACAAAGTAAATAAATACAACGTAACCAGTCATTAGCATATGTTTTAGTTTGTTATTAATAATTATGTATGACAGGATATTATAAATATTAAGCTATGAAATTTTTCTTAAAATGTTTCTTACATACTGTTATATTGTCTGGTCTGCACAAATATTCATTGTTGGTCAGATAGGGCCCCATGGGCCACAACTTTGATGTGCTTGGATTAAATGCTCCAATCAAAAGACATAGGGTAGCTTAATGGATATAAAAACATGACTCAAGCCCTAACTGGTTTAGCTCAGTGGATAGAGCGTGGGTCTGCAGACTGAAAGGTCCCAGTTTTGATTCCACTCAAGGACATGTATCTTGGTTGTGGGCACATCCCCAGCAGGAGGTGTGCAAGAGGCAGCTGATGGATGTTTCTCTCTCATCAATGTTTCTGGCTCTCTATCCATTTCCCTTCATCTCTGTAAAAAAAAAAAAATCAATAACATATATTTTAAAAAAATGACTCAAATATATGTTGTCTAAAAGAGATCCAGGTCAGGACAAAAGACTCATAAAAAATTTGAAACTAGGGATGGAAAAGTTTTCCATGCAAAGAGAAATAAAAAAAAAAAAAAAAGCTGAGTAGCAATGGTCATATTTGTACAATAGTATTCAAAATGAGGGAGATCACAAGAAACAATAAAAGTCATTATGTAATACTCAAAGGATCAATCCAACAAGAGAATATAATCCTGATAAACATATATGTACCCAACTTAAGAGCACTTAAATATATAAAAATTAACTTCTGAATGACTTTAAGGGAGAGAGGAATGGCAATACAGTCACTGAAGGAGACTTTTACAACCCACTTACTTCATTGTATAGGTCAGTGGTCGGCAAACTGTGGCTCACGAGCTGCATACCGTGGTTTGCCACTCTTTGACTAATGGGTTTGCCAACCACTGGTATAGGTCTTCCAGACAAAAAGTTAACAAGGAAACAGTAACTCTAAATGACGCACTAGTTGGGATGGATTTAATGGACATGTAGAGAACATTCCACCCCAAAGCTGCAGAATATACACTCTTCAAGTACACAGGGGTCATTCTTCAAGATAGACCACATGTTATAATACAAAACAAAACTCTACAAGTTCATGAAGATTGTAATCACATTTTATTTACATTTTTAAATGTGGTTTTGTAGGATCTAAGATTCTTGTTTGAGATAAAATTTTCATTTGACTACTTTTTCATATGTATTTCAATTTCCTTATCTTCCTGGTGTTTCTGATGAAAAGAAATCTGTTAATCTTATTTGGATTCCATTAATATGGTTTTGTTTTATTTTTTTCTCTCAATATTTTGTGATGAGTTCAAAAATGAATGTTCTATGTTTATTCTACTTGAAACTCACTGACGTTTATATATACATTACTGTTTTTCACCACATTTAGAGTTCCCGACTGTTACATTTTTAAATATTTTTGTGCCTTTTTTTCTTCTTTCCATCTGATAACTTCCATTGTATGTATGTGATATGTGGAATTATCCCCATTTCAGAAGGCCCTGCTTATTTTTCATCTTTCTTTTCCCCCTTTGTTCTTCAAATTGCATCATGTCTCTATATCTATCTGCACATTTATTACATTTCTGCCAGATCAAATCTAATTTTATGTTCTATAATGAATTTGTATTGTGGTTTTCCATCATAATTTTTATTTATTTTAAAATTTACTTTTACTTATTTTTTGCCATGTTTCATTTTAATTCATTTCTTTATATCATTTAGACATATCTCCATTATTTCTTAAGCATATTAAGAAGAGCTGATTTAATGTCTTTGTTGGACAAGTCTAATATCAGTGCTTCTTGGAAAACATACTTTATTTCCTGATATTTTTTTTCCTGTGTAAGAGGCACACCTTCCTATTATTTTGCTGTCTTGTATATTTTGTTAAAGCTAGGTATTTTAGATAATACACTACATGGAATACTCAACTCCTGGACTTCTGGAGGTGATGTTGTTTTATTTATTTATTTTGGATAAACATTATATAAAATCTGTTCCCCTGCAGCAGGTAGTTGACATTGTTCTTTCTGACATTTTTTTTATCATTGCTATTTAATGGCTCCCCCAGATCAGTATAAGCCATTTACATAAGGTTATGCTTAAGGCCTTTTAGCAACTCAGAGCCTACCCTTTCTATACCTTTGGATATCTATGTGTGTGCTAGAGGCTGTTACCACAATAAAGTATTATTTTGCCCCAATTTCACCCATGGCTAGTAGCTTAATTTTTTTTTCTCTGATCACTCATGAGCTTGTGCAGCCTTAGATGCACACGCGGTCTTTGGATTTTATATTATTCCTGGTGTTCTATGAGTTGCCCTGAGTCATAGAAACATTGTCCTGCCTTTGGTTTGCAGAGGTTTTGATTACAGTAAGTTTCTATGGTCACTGAGATTGCCATTCTTTCTTTAGAATGTGTTGAACTTGCTCTCACTTTCTACTCTAATTACTCTTGAGTACAGGAAGTCTAGCATTTACTTATAGCCTAGCTAGCCTCTAGGTTGATGGTGAATCTAGTTTTAAATATTCCCTAAAATAAAAAAAAAGTTAACAAACAAGGTACCATTGAGATAGCAACTGCATGGAATGCTATGAAATAGAGTAATATTTACTCATTTAAAAATGTACATTAATATGACATATTTGAGTTTTAATGTCATATATATGTATTGCAAAATTTTAAATATTTATTTAAGTTATTAAGTGTTAATTTCCAAAAGGACCTCATTGAGAGAGCAGACTGTCAGAATTGTGGTTACTATTGCTTGCTAATATTTTAATACAATCTCAAGTTTTGCAGGTAATTATAATTTAAAATTATGCCTTAAGTCTTTCAAGGTGTATAAAGATTTCCAACTTTCAGAATCTTTTTTGTGTTGATTTTTCAAATCTGCATCATAAATATAATTGTACCTATCTCATAATATTGTTATGAAGATTATAAACTCCATAAATCATCATTACTATAATCCTTGTCATTGTTATCTATAATAATAAAAGTATAATATGCTAATTAGACTGGACTTCTTCCTATTGTCATTCCAGGCAAAGCTGCAGTGGGCAGGAAAGAGGGGCCATGTTGGAAGCTGGCAGGGGCTGGGGCCAAGGCCCTTGCACAAATTTTGTTTATCAGGCTTCTAGTCAATTATAATTTGTTTTAAATAAATTTGAAATTATTGGATATAATCATTTGTGTATTAACCATTTATAAACCTAAGTGACTATTTTTATATTATATGAATACACTCATACATATTTTAATAATTATAAAATATTTTATATGAGTGTGTTGTGAATTCACTGGCATTTCAATAATTTCTTAGGCTTTAAATAGCTCACCTAACTCTACTCTTTTTTTTCTTTCATTTTTTTTCTTCTTTTTAGGTAAAATTTATTGCTGCACAAATGATTTTCCCAGAACTGACAGAGGTTATATTAAAACATGACATGATTTTAGTCACTATGATTAACACCCTACAAAGGAGAATTGGGTAAATCTATAGAGAAAAGAGATACCTTAATTATTTCAATTAAAAGAATAGCTCTTGACTTCAGATGTGTTCCAAAAGTCTTCAGTGATCTAGTAAAGCTATGAATGGTGATGTAATGCTGGTGGTATTTACCTGGCATCTAGAAGGGTTCAGCAATCTGGACAAGGGACTGTGTGTAAATTAAATAAGAATCCAGAGAAGAAAATAATTTTGAAAGCTATTTTGGGAGTCAGAGAAAGACTTAGCTAAAGGAACTAAGTTCTCCTCTTCTCAAGACCCCTTGCTTTTTATTAACACAATTTTTCCTAAGGCAAGATTGATATACACATCAAAGGGTAAGGTTAGGCACAGAATCCATTGTCAGATTTGAAGAGTTACCTCTGGATATTCAGGTATTTGGCCAGGATGAGGCGATAACATGTAGATTAAAATGCCCTGAGCTTCTGGCAGCAAGCAATCACCCTTTTCAGACTTGGGGAAATGCCTTTCAGCCATCCTAGATGATTCAGCCTACTGACATGCTGGAATTGGCTTCTGGCAGTGATGGCTTATTGTGGAGGCATAATCATTAAATTTTTCTATACTAGAAGATAGGTTCTGCAATAAACAGCAATTATATAATCCTAATCAATGGTCACAAACACCAAGGGGGTGAGGGCATGAGTGAGGGTGAAGGGGGGGGGGGCAATGGGTGGATAAGGACACATATGTAATACCTTAATCAATAAAAGGGAAAAATATATATATAGGTCACTGGCTAAGAAATGTAAAAAATGTTCTGTTTGAGGCAATTGTATGTAATTATTCAAAGTTATGTTATAAAATAATATTTATTATCCTAGCCAGTTTTTCTCAGTGGTTAGAGTATCAGCCTGTGGACTAAAGGGTTCAGGGTTCACTTCCAATGAAGGGCACATACCTAGCTTGTAGGCTCTATCCCTGGCCCAGGTTGGGGTATATGCAGGAGGCAACATGCAGGAAATAACCAATTAATGTATCTTTCTCATATGGATGTTTCTCTCTCACACCCTCTCCCTTCCACTCTCTCTGAAAATCAATGGAATAATACCGTTGGGTTAGGAAAAAAAAATATATATATATATATATGATCACTATACTCCAAATTTCAAGAGCATGTTTAAGTAAGTAACTTTTCCATGAAAAGGAAAGTAAAACCCAAGAATCCAACTAGGCAGAGTTACTAAGACATCCTAACTGGGTGAGGAAGGAAAGGTTTGTGAGAGGCATTAACTTTAATTCCAGGGCTGACCAGCAGGCCCTGACCAAAGGATAAATTGATTACTTTGCTGTGAAAAAGAGGGCCAAGGGACTGCCTGGCTAAAGGGACCAGGCAGCCTCAATTGCCCACCTTCTTAGGCTTTTATTGTAGCAGCAGTTTGAGATAAAATTCATATTTTAAATACAATAAATAGGGTAAGTAATATTAGAAGGGCACATATGTTTGTAATGTCCTTTAAGCAAGGACACCCAAAGATTAGATTAAATATAAGGATTCCAGTAAACACCCAGGGATCTGCTCAAGCAAACTTGTTTGGAAAGGTCAAGATTAATTAGGGACATTGCCTTTAGCACTCCCCTAAATCAGAATTCTGATAAACAGGGCAAGCAGCCTTCTGCACACTTCCCTTTTCTCAAATGTCCTCCTTACAAAATTTCCATTCAAGTCTTATGCTTTTCCACACTTTAAAATGTATAGATATTGCTAAGACAGGCAGCTTACAGACAACCAATAAGGAGCTAGCAAAGCTATCTCCACTGCCTAAATAAAAGTGTGCACATTTCCTCTTTGCCTTTTCCCCCTCCCCAGAGCATAATGGATACATGGATACCTGATCTTCTTGTTGTGGAGAGCACCAACCCCATCACCCAAGTGGTTTATGGCCATGTGGGCCTTCACAGAAGGACTATTAGACTTTAATTAGCTTGGATGCTGAACTCTCTACCTCTGGAATCCTACTTCCAGAATCCTAGCTTTCCTTTTTTTCAGGATGGGCTTCTCACAATAAACTTTGTTTCCATTAGTCATTTTTTACCATAACTTCATTCTTCAATTTTCATGAGATAAGATTTCAAACTCAAACAACACTCACATTTTTGGTAGGAATAGCATAAAAAAAAATATTAGTTTTCAATAGGCTATACATTATGGTAGTTATCACTGTGTGCCAAAAACTATTTTTTTTTCTTTGTGTTATCTAAATTTTGCATTTAGTATCCATTGCCTTTTCGTTTCTCTTTAAAAATATATATATTATTGAAAGGATTATATATGTCCTTCTCCCCCACTCTTCTGTATGACCTAGAGCTTCATTTTTATTTGGAGACATACATTATATTATCCTTCTAGTGATTACTTTTCATTTAATTTAACAAATGTTTACCTTAATCTTTACAATAAAATGACAAATAATATTTTAAATTAAGTGGAATATCTTCAGTCTAACTTTGTGAGATAAATGTTTAGGATATTTTTCCTTTTTAAAATAAATTTCTTTATTGCTTTCAGAGAAGAAGGAGAGAGAGAGAGAGAAATATCAATGATGACAGAGAATCATTGATTGTCTGCCTCCTGCCCAGCCCCCTCTGGGGATGGAGCCTGCAACCCAGGCATGTGCCCTTGGCTGGAATCAAACCTGGGACCCTTTATCCACAGGCTGACACTCTATCCACTGAGCCAAACTGGTTTCGGCTATTTTTCTCACTCAGCATTTTATATAATCTAGCTGATTGTGGTGATGATGATTTTGGTAGCTCATCATACATATAATGGCTATTTTAAATACTGTCTTTTTTTTTTTTTTAGCTCATGACATAATTTTCTAGATTTTTTTTGGTGAAATTTCTATTTTATTTTATATTTAGGCCAACAAGAATGGAATATTGTTTAACTTTTATTCAAAAAGACTTTTTTTTTCCAGTTTTACTTGGTAAAATGACTTTCTGTGGATCTCATATTTTTATGGCTACTTGAATAGTTATTGTTAGTTCATATTTTTTTCTATAAATGTGATACTTCATATTGTAAGGAATTGTACTGCTAGGGTAACTTTTATTTCGTTGTAAGTTGTAATATTTTTTTCTGACTGGAAACTGTTAGAAATATGAATTTAATATTTAATTGAACAAAAGTACTATGTGTTTATATATAAAAATTTTAAAAATATTTACCTATCTATAAAAGTTAGTATTTCTTATCATGTGAAATCTCTTATTATTGTTTCATTTCCACTAATTCTAGTATTTCTTTCTTGAAAAGAATTATGTAATAAACATATGTTCTTCTCAATCTATTCTCATAAAATTCAGATTTTTCTATTTTATGTTTTCTTAAATATACTTTTATAATTTAATATTCCCTAACTATTGTTATAAACCTGATTTAAATATTTTCTAAATTTTTCTGATTTATTAGAATATTTCTAACTAGAAGATAAATATTTTCTATTATTTAGTGTCTTTTCATAAATTAGATGGGATTTTTTTTCCCTAATTTAATCTTGAAATAATCTTACAATTGCCTTTTCCTTGATGAAGATACCATCAGAAAAGTAGGCCTGCCATACTGACATTTTCCTTAAAAGGATTTCTTATTTGAAAAAGACCTACTATTAGTAAAAATGGTGATCTCTCACATTTTTAGTTAATATTTGTGTAGTTAGGGTAAACAACTTGGATATACAAGTTGTGGATTCAGATATCATCTCTTTTTCCCACTATGTACAAACAAACCACTATGTGAAATCAAAAAATACAGTCAAAAATTCTAAATGTTAACAGTTCTGACTGGGACAGTTTCGAACCAGAGTTTTACTATTTCTCTTTATAAAGTAGTCCTTGCTTGTTAAGTCAAAATAAACTAAAATCCTATCTAATAAAGAGAGAATATGCAAATTTACCCTCAGACCATCACAAAGATAGTGGTACCCATAGCCACAAGATGGTGGCTCCCAGTCTCTTCAGCCTGCAGAAGTCCTGGTCCTTTCATCCCTGCTGGGGGAGTTGAGGGTAAGTGTTGTGACTGCCACTGGTGTCCCTGATCATTTCGGTCCCCAAGGGGGTGGGTTTGCTTGAGTCCCCAGTCGTTTCAGTTTTTGTGGCCCATGGACTGGAAGTGGAAGCTAAGAACAAGGAGAGCAGGAGGAATGCTGGGAATAGTGATTCTGGTGGCAGGTTCATTGCGCAATCTCCTAGAAACTTGAGCTAAGTGAGCCTGAAACAAGTTACTCCTGCAGGTGGGGGATGGAGGGAAAGCAAAGGTGAGAGACATAAGTAAAGTCAGAGTGTCAAGGGAAAATTAAAAGGAAGATATTGTGCAACTTTTAGGAAATTTCCACCAATGGAGCAAAGAAAAAAAAAGAGCTCTATTATTCTGTAAGCACCAAACCTGACTGGGCTGGGGTCTCACACCATTCGCTCATATGATTACAAAGACAGACAGAAACTTCACTTTTTCATGTACCCAGCCAGATACAATGCACAGCATGCACATTTTTATGGAAGAGGACTTAACAGCACATTTGCTATACACCCTTTGGTAAATTACCTTTTTGGTGGCCATATGTGTTAGTTAATTGCCATAATCAAGAATAAAAATTATAACTTTTCTATCTCTATGACAAACAGATCCTTACAGCTTGGAGCACGGCAACTATCTATAATATTAAAAGTGTAATATGAGGGTTGATGAGGCAGGCAGGTGAGCAGTTTGGCAATCAGGCAGGCAAGTGCTTATGGGTGATGAGGCAGGCAAGCAGAATGGTTAGGGGTAATCAAGCAGCCTGGTAGGCAAATAGTTAGGGGCTAGCAGTCCTGGATTTTGAGAGGGTGCAAGCAGGGCTGAAAGACCTCCCCATCTCATGTACAAATTTTGTGTGCTGGGCCTCTAGTATCATATAACTATGCACCCATGTATTTAGTGAAAAATCTTATTTAATAAAGAGGAAATATGCTAATTGACTTTCACACCTTCACAAAGATAGAATTACCCACAGCCAATAAGGAAGGAATATACTAATTGCCATACCCTCAAATATGGAGGCACCCAGCCCCTCATCCTCACCAGAGTCCCCCAATCCTTTCAGCCCAGCTGGGGTGGGGGAAGTAATAGGTGCATGGGGAACCCAGATCAGCCCTCAGCTCCCAAGCCATCCAAAGCTGGCCCAAGGTGCAGGCAAGCCTTGAATAGTGGCTACCCAATTGCCCAGGGCTGCCCGAGGCTCAGGGAACCAGGGCCGGCTGAGGCTTGTGCTGCCGGCAGTGGCACCAGCAGAGGTGTGATGGTGGGGGGGTCTCCCTCCCCTGATTGCCGGTCACCTCCACCCCTGAGGGCTCCTATACTGTGAGAGGGGGAAGGATAGGCTGAGAGACCACCCTTCCAGTGCATGAATTTTCATGCACCAGGTCTCTAGCCATACAATAAGTATCTTCAAAGGTAAAATGCAAAGACATTATATTCAATAATTTCATTGGAGTTTGGAAGACACACATGTAGACAGGAAAGGGAGATGATATTTTATCAATTTTAAAATATAAAAATTAAATTATTATTTATGTAGGCTTCAACTTTCTAGACCAGAGGTCAGCAAATTCATTGGTCAACAGAGTCATGTATCAAATTTCTTTTGAGAGTCAAAATTTTTAAATGTAAATTTCTTCTAATACCACTTTTTCAAAATAAACTTGCCCAGGCCGAAACCTACTTCTGCACATGGGCCACAAAGTTTCAATTGTACTGTACATGTGTGTCTGCATGTGGTATTTTTTTAAAGAGCCACACTCAAGGGGCCAAAGAGTTGCATGTGGTTCGTGAGCTGCAGTTTGCTGACCACTACTCTAGGCCCACCATTAAGACTCACTGACTCGATGAATAAATTGATATGGCTATAACCAAGAGTTAATTGATAAACTTTGAATAAATTGTAGATAATATTCTTCACATTTTAAATGCCTATCATTATTATTAGTTTCTTAGCCAAGTTTTCCAAATAGAAGAAATGGCTTCTCTTGCATATGGGGGTACGCATACTATTAAGGATTCTTTTCTAACATTGAGTAAAGTAGTATCAACTGCTTATACTCTCTTCACTTCTGAAAGAGTTAAATCTCTCTTTCACATAGGATTAGATAAACTAGATAGGATGGTGGACTGAGACTGTAAGATTACTCTGATTTTTCTCATTTGGTTAACTAATAAATGGTGACAACATTCATCAAGCTAGAAAATACTGAAAGAGCCCATGTGGCTCAATTGGTTGGAGTGTCATTCCTTATACCAAAAGCTCACTGGTTCAATTCTCAGCCAGGACACAGAGTATATACCATACCTAGTTTGCTGGTTGGATTCCTGCCAATACAGGAGGCAACCATTCTCTCTCTCTCTCTCTCTCTCTCTCTCTCTCTCTCTCTCTCTCTCTCTCTCTCTCTCTCTCTCTCTGTCTCTCCTTTTCTCTCCCCCTTTAAAATCAATAAGCATATCCTTAAATGAGAATTTTTATGAAGAATAAAATTTTTTAAAAATACAGAAGAAAATAAACTAATTAACTAATTGCTAAGGTTATGTGAGTATTGAAAGGTAATCTATAATTTATCATTGAACTTTAGATTTGGTAAATGAAGTATTAAGAATTTAGACAAAGGTATCAATGAAATAGTTAATCAATCTGTTTCTCTAAAACAGTGGTTCTCAACCTTCCTAATGCCACGTCCCTTTAATGCAGTTCTTCATGTTGTGGTGTCCCCCAACCCTTAAAGAGATGTGGCATTAGGAAGGTTGAGAACCACTGCTCTAAAAGGAAGTGTTATATTTTATACTCAGAGTTTCTCTTCCTCTCCATAGACCCCAACAAAACTATCTCATCAGTTGTCAATTGCTGCCTATTTTCCAGGAGCTTTAACTACCCTTCAGTTTCCTAATTTTCATTAATCTTTCCACACTCCATCCATGTGGTGGTCACCTCCATCTCTGTCTTTCAACTCTTGAAATTCCTTTCCTTTATACTGCTGCCAGATTATGATTTCTCAAATTGAAGTCAATACATGTCACTTCTTTAATCATAATCCTTCAGTGGTGTCCATATAATTGTCAGAAAATAAATATGCCAAGATCCTTAGCCCAAGGTTTATTACTAGTAAATAACATATATTTTCACAACATTTATTTCCAATATTATATTTTATAGGAATTTAATATTATAAACAATTTGAACTATAAATTCTATGCACAAAACACAATGTCTCCTCATTCTATTGAAATACTTTTGTATGTGTGTGTGTGTGTGTGTGTGTGTGTGTGTGTGTATCTTTCCAAAAGAGAGCTAAAATATTGACAGGGAGTGTTTGCATTTGTATATAAATTTGAAGAGTATGGCCACCTTAACAATAATATCCATTCCAATCTATAAACACTGTCTGAATTTTCATGTGTTAATGATTTAACACCCTTTAATAATGTTTCATAGTTTTTAGTATAAAAATTCTTGTACTTCTTTTGTTTAATTGATTCCTAAGTAATTATTATTTTGATCATATTCTAAATAGAATACTTAATTTTTAGATTATTTGTTATTAATGTATAAAATGGAATTAAATTTTGCATATTGATCTTTTATTCTGCATCTTTGGTGAACTTATTTATTAGTTTTAACAGTGTGTGTGTGTATCTATGTCTATGTTTTTGTGCCATGTAACCCCTTAGATTTGTTCATTTATTTTTTAAATTTGAGATGTTTTAATTTCTTCTTCAGTTTTGAAGGATAATCTTGCTAAATATAGATATCTTGCATGATATTATTGTTATTGCTATTATTATTATCATTCAGTCCTTTGAATATGTCTTTCAATTGCCCTCCAAACTCCATGATTTCTAGTTTGAAATCAGCTAGATTTTTATTGAGAGTCATTTTTATGTAATGTGTCTCTTTATTACATATTCCTTTTATGAATATGTTGGTATATTTAATGATATCTTACAGATTTCTAAGTTTGTGTGTTTTTCTTTTTTGTTTTTTTTTCTTTTCTGTTACTCAGACCACATAATCTCAATTAACTATCTTCAATATAAAATCACTAATTCCATTAGTATAAAAGTGATTTTTAGTTGTTATTTCAACTATATATGTTCCATTTGGATTTTAAAAATACTATTTATTTATTAATATTTTTAATTTGTGAGGCAATACTCTCAAACTTGTTTTACTTTTTTAGACATGACTATTTTATTTTGAATGATTTATATAGTTTGTTTAAATATTTTTCTAGTGTCGGAAACCAAATATTGTTCTCACTAAATGGATGTAAACAGGAGGCCAGAAGGCTGGTCAACCTTAACTGCTCTGAAAGGTCAGAGCTAATTACTCACTGTTTAGTTGAAACATTATTGCTTGAAGCAACCTCTATCTGTTTGTTTTATGTTAATTTCTGTTTTTGTTATTTCCTGCCTAAAGGTTAGGGGTGTCTCCCAAAGCCTTAATAAAAGGGAGAAAAAGGCCAGAGCAAGTGGCAGTCCTTTCCACTAGAGCAAGGCTCCCGCCTGGCCCCCCAATATCGCCAAATTAATATTTTCTAGTCTCTCATTTTGTTTGCTTGTGGCCTCCTTCAAAACCTGAATCCTGAACCGGGAACCCTGAACCACGCAGGATGTGGAAAGAGGTTCCCACATTATAGTAGTCAAACACCTGACTACCACATGGACAGTTTCTATTGATTGCTATTATTCAGTGCCTGAGCTGTATTTTCCTTTTTATTTGTATATTTTATGTTTTGATACAAACTGAATGTTATAAATAATGTAGATGTTGGAAATCAGAATATTCTTCCCCACAAGTTTTTCCCCTAGTGTTTGGTATAGGGATACTAATTGTTCTGTGACTTTTCTGTTTGCATTAATAGAAGTCTATATAATTGTTTTTAAATATTTTATTGAATATTTACAGAGAGGAAGAGAGAGGAATAAAGAGTTAGAAACATCGATAGGAGAGAGACATCAATCAGCTGCCTCCTGCACACCCACTACTGGTGATGTGCCTGCAACCAAGATACATGCCCCTGACTGGAATCGAACCTGGGACCCTTCAGTCCACAGGCTGATGCTCTATCCTCTAAGCCAAACCAGTTTCGGCAGAGGTCTATATTCTTTATTTTTTTGTTTTGTTGAGTCACTAGAGTATCTTAATTTATTTGTCAGCCACTGATTATATAGACATTGGCAATATCATGTACTAATGAGTCTTCCAACCTCAAAAGTTTTACAGTTTTCATTTCTGCTTTATATATACACTAGAAGCTTGATGCATAAAATTTTTGCATAAAGGAGGTCCCTCAGCCTGGCCTGCACCCTCTCTAAATCCAAGACCCTTGGAGGATTGTCCAAATGCCAGGTTAGGCCAGATCCTGCAGGGATACCTGTGGGTTGGGCATAAACCAGCAGTCAGACATCCTTCTCGCAATCTGGACCACTGGATCCTAATTGCTCATGTGCCTGCCTGATTACCCCAACCACTCGTCTGGCTGATCGCTCCTAACCACCTTTGCCTGCCTGATTGCCCCCAAACACTCCACCTGCCTTGCTGTTCTCCACTAACTGCTCACATGACTTCCTGATCACTCCCAACCACTCATTGGAGATAGGCCGGCCAGGGTGAGGGGCTGTGGTCATTCTGGTCATTTTGCCGCTTCAGTTACTGGTATTTTATTATATATTAATTTTACAGATTTTCCTTTTACATTTTTTGGCTAGTTATTTAGTAACACAGGAATGTGTGATTTTTTTTATAGTTCATTTATTTCCAGTAATTGCTCTGAGAATATTTTGTTTTGTTTTGTTTTGATATTTACTGAGTGACATTTGAATAAGTTCAAATAAAGACAAATTTAGTGGATGGGGCTTTTCCATGAAATTTCCTGATAGGTAAAATTGACACAATTATCTTGGGCTAAGGTTTTTGGAGAGGTCCAAGTCCTTTAACATCCTCCAAGAACTGCTACAATGTTTACTTTCATTGCTATTATAATTGCAAAACTGTTGAATTTCAAATATATTGCAAAGCTCAGAAAAGTAAATAGAAATAGGGCAATTCAAAATACTAAAATGTTTATATACTTTTGAAACATTCAGTCAATTTCTGGATACTGGAAGGTAAACTTATTATTTTCCCAATATCCTAATTGAATTAAATTTGAAATCATATATACTAAATAATTCCATATTTTAAAATAAGTAAATAGTATTGAATAGCAAATTTATTAGCAATGCATTAGTAAAATAAATATATTTTACTATATCTATACTAATAATAGAGGAATATGCAAATTGCCTGGGATGCCATCACAGTAACAGTAACAGTCACAACCAGCAGGCAGTGTGGGGTAACAAGACGAGCAGGGGTGTTAATGACGGATGACCAAATGACTGAACAGTAGGCTGTGTGAGGTGACCAGGCTGGCAGGGGGGAAGTTAGAGGCATTCAGGAAGGCAGGCAGGTGAGCAGTTAAGAGCCAGCAGTCCCAGATTGTGAGAAGGATGTCTGACTGCTGTTTGGCCTGATACTGGCAGTTGAACATCCCCCAAGGGGTCCCCAGAGGAGTTCCCAGGGGTCCTGAGAGATCCCAGAATGGAAAGGGTGCAGGCTGGGCTGAAGAGACCCTCCTCCTGTGCATGAATTTCATGCATCAGGCCTCTAGTATGTATATAAAAACCTAATATTCTAACTGTCTGCCCATTCAACCAGTATCTATAGTGCACACACACTCACTAGGAGGTAGACACTCTGACCAGTAGGTTAGCTTTCTGCTGGGGCCCAGCAGATCAGGACTGGGTGAGTTGGGCTGGACATGCCCTGGAGTGGTGTACTGGTTGAGTCTCTAGGCCTGGCCTGTGCCCTCTCACAATGCAGGACCCCTGAGGGGATGTCAGAACTGGTTTTTGCCTGATCCACACAGGCCAGGCCAGGGAACCCAACCGGTGCACAAATCCATGGACCAGGCCTCTAGTTTTATAACAAATGCCTGTTATATGAGATAACACTTTGAAATCTCCCAGTCCAATTAAACACTATATGGAACAGAGGTGTTTCATCTGTCTCTTATTAATACTACATAAATTCCTGGCTCAAAGAAACCTGAAAAAATAAAATTATTGTTTGTATACATCAACATGATTTTAGCATTTTATTATGGAGCAATGAATAACTGATGTGGCTGTCAAAAATGGAGTCAATACATTTATCTCCAATATATTTAATTAATTAGGTTCATTAAAATATATGCATCAACATAGAAGAATAAACCAAGAATGAGGGAGATTTCAAGTATAGGAAAGAATAGAACTTCTTCCTGTAAGAGAGCAGTGAATGACCTATATAGTCAGAGGTCTTTGTTATGTTATTTAAGGATATAATACATGGAGCATGGTGACTGAGAAGTAAATAGAGAAAAAATGCATGGGCTTAAGAGCACATACTCTAGAAAAATAGTAGAGACTACTTATTGGATAATGAATGCCAATTGCATTAGTCCTAGACAGCAACCACCTCAGTTTGGAATAGAATGATAATGGCCTATGATGAGAAGTGTTCTATCACTCAGGTTAATAGATTAAAGAGATAGAACAATTAAGAAAATAGAAAACAAAAATTAAGGACATAATATCCATACTTATAATAGGATGAAGATTAATTTAAAAAATCTAGGAAGAACAAAAAGCTGTATTTATATGTAAGTATGACACATTACCATTACAATGTAAATTAAAATATGTGATTTTTAAGGAACTGATGTACATTAAGTTGAGCAAAGACTTTGCATATTGATATTAGGAAAAATATGAACACTGGGATATGACACAGATTTCAAAAAATTTTGGAAATTCCACACAGGCTTAAAAAGTATAATATATATTAATTATATATATATGTATATATATATAATTAATATATACATATACATAGATACGTATATATACATATACGTATCTATGTATATGTTTATGTATATGTATATGTTTATGTATATACATATGTATATGTATACACACACACACACACACACACACACACACACACATAATCCTCACCCAAGGAACCAAGCAGTGAAGGTATTTTTTTTCAAGCCAGGGCATATTTTTTAAATCAATGAATTATATATGGACAATCTGCCTACCATTTTTTATTAAAAAAGCAAAACATATTAAAATAAAATGATATATGACAAAGCAAACTTTATATAAT
>PVJN01029585.1:0-26301 GCA_004026805.1 Lasiurus borealis
AAAACCAAAAAGTCATCAGTAAAATGTTGCTTCAACAGCACAAAAGAAAGTCTTTTTGGTATTGAATTGTGCCTGGCGATGAAAAGTGGATTTATCTTGAGAATCTCAAATGCACAAAATCATGGGTTGATCCAGGTCAACCATCAACATTGACTGCAAGGCCAAGTCACTTCAGAAAGAAGACAATGCTCTGCATTTGATGGGATTAGAAAGGTGTGGTGTACAATGGGCTTCTAAAATCAGGTGAAATCATAAATACTGATCGCTACCAATGACAAATAATCAATTTGAATCATGCTTTGATCATAAAACCACCAGGATGGGCCATAAGACATGGCAAAGTAATTTTGCTTAATGATGACACACCATCACACACTTCAAAACCAGTTAGAGACACATGAAAAGATCTTGCCTGGGGAGAAACCAAGATGGCAGCATAGGTGAACACCTAAACTACTGCCTTGCACAATAATTTAAAAACTAAGCTAAAAGACAGAAAAGACATCATCCAGAACCACAGGAAAGCTGGCTGAGTGGAAATTCTACAACTAGAAAGGGAGGGGCTCACAAAGACTCAGAGGAACTGCATAAAGCTGAGGTATGGAGACACACACATGGAGAGGATGGGCGGCTGAGTGCCTGGCTGACTTCCTCTAGCTGGAAGAAGATGGAAACTCACAACTGCATTGAACTTCAGTTGTGCAGGGAGTCTGGACTGTTGGGAAAAGGGAGGCGTGCACGGAAATTCAGGGGAGCCGCGAAAGACAGAGGTCTGGAGGCACACACGTGAGAGTACATAGAGAGGACTGACTGCTAACTGTGCTGCTGGCTTTCTCTAGTGGGAGGAAGATGGAACCTCCCAACTGTACTGAACTCCAGTTGCAACTGCATTGAACCCCAATTTTGGGCAAGACCCTGGACCCAAACTCATATGGGTCCCTGGAGCGCATAGAAACTCAGGGGAACTGCGAAAGGAAGAGGTCTAGAAGCGCATGTGCAAGTGTGTGCAGAGAGGACTGCAGCAATTACTGAGGGACACTGAGACCCAGGGGCCTCATAGGGCAGGGCTGATGGGAAGCCAAGGCTTATCTATTGTGAATACATTTAAGAAACCACATGGAGAGGAAGATGAGAAGACTACATAACAGAGGAGGTAAGGAGCTAAAGAGATTGTCTTCGATGGGCAACAAACATGGTTGATGAAATGGCACCCAAATTCATAGTCGTGTATAGTTGCCATCACCCATACAAGTTCTTATCCAGTCACATGCCAGATGAGGCTGAGCAAAGATGAATGCCTCTGAGTTATTTGATTTGTTGAGCTCAGTGGGGAAAATTTTCTTCATGCTTGCATGTTTCATTTGTTTGGTTGGTTGTTTACTTGTGCCATGTTGTTTATTTGTTTGTTTTGGCTCTTGTCCTGTAGGTTTCTGTCTGTCCTGATCCTAGCTGCTAATTGATTACTAAAGGTATATAGAGTAGCAGGTCTCTCCAGATGGGACTCACCAACCTAATCTTCAGAATTCTCATGAGTATAAGGAGAAAGCTGCTCCATGACAATGCATTGCCATGACATTTGGTTGAAGGACATTTGTGGTTCTGTAGAACACCCAACAGTGCTATTGTGCTGCATAGAGATGAAGGAGAGTGGGTTTTTTGTTTTTGTTTTTGTTTTCAGAAACAGGGTGAAGAGGGAATTTTAGGCTTAGGTATAAATAAATTTGAAAGTAACTATAAAGGAAGAAAGGATGGACTCCTACTCAATGACTATGCAGGACTCAACCTCTTTAATTATGTCTCAATATGACTGGTTCTATAGAAAAAAATCATATTTAATAGTTAAATATCATGAAATTTTGTCAAATACTTGTGCATTTTATGTATGAAGAAAGTCATTTTCAATAGTATATTTTAATGATAGAATTAAATTGTTCTGACTCTAAAATTCAATAGCCTTAGGTTATCATAAGAAAAATGATAAAATATTCATTTCCTTGTAATTATTCTGAGTTAGAAGTAAAATGAGAAAAAGGCCTGTAGCTTTGAAGTACTGGTGTGAGAAGGATTCTTTCCATGAAAGTAGGGGAGTAAATGGTGCTGTGTTTAATAAAGACTGGAAGGTCATAAAACATGGCTACTTCGCTAATCTGCTGTCCAAGTTTCAATTTATCTGCAAGCAAATATCGCTAATTTGTGCCCACACTATTTAATCACATGTTTTATTATCATCTCATGTTTATTTAAATTTTAAATAGCCTGCAGTTCAAAGGCAGAAATTCTTTGGAGGCTAACATTTCCTCCCACTCCCTGCAAAAAAATTATGGGGAATTTGAGATGATGGCTCAGTTGGTAACATCCACTGTAGTGGTAAAATTCTTTATGTTTCTGAGTCATAAATCCCTTTGAGAATTTGATAAAAGATGTGGACTTCTTCTCTAGAGAAAAAAACCTCCACACATTTGCTGACTCACTCTAAATTTGCATAGAATACCTAGGGGTTCATGGACTTTTCAAAGCACAGCTTCAGATTCCAGCATGAGAGCAACTGATTCAATAAAGAATGGATTCAAGGAGTTGAGTAGAGAGTCAAGATGAGGGAGAAATCAAATGACTTACTGGCTTTTCTAGATTTAAGTATTCACAGGTTGATTTTAAAATGAATTTTCAGGATACTAAACATTTTCATATCCCAATATACTTTTTTCAATTTTTTTTATTGACTAAGGTATTACAAATGTGTCCATATTCCCCTATGGACACATATGTAATACGTTAATCAATAAATGCCCTCCCCTGCCAGCCCAATTGCCTTCCCAACTACCCTCCCCTGCAGCCCAGTCATCCCCAACTATCCTCCCCTGCAGGCCTGGTCCCCCCTAACTGCCCTCACCTACCAGCCTGGTTGCTCCCAACTGTCCTCCGCTGCCACCCATCTTATGACCACATGGGGGTGGCCATCCTGTGGGGCATGACAGTCAATTTGCATACTACCTCTTTATTATATAGGATTTATTTATTTATTTATTTATTTATTTATTTATTTGCCTATTTACCTATTTATCTATCTATTGCTTATGTTCCCTATCTAGAATATCTGTTTTGCTCGCTGTTGAATCCTCAGTGCATAGAATAATGTCTGGCACATAGTAAGTGTCATTACAATAAAACACTATAAGCAAAGTCAACTAATAAATAATAGATGTGGAACAAATATTTGCAACAAGAGAATAGACAAAGGGTGGACATTTCTAATGCAGAAGAGTGAAAATTTAATAAGAAGGTACATGAAACTCATAGTAAAATAGGAGGCTCCATTATTTAAGGAATATATGAAAATATTCTCAAGAAAATACATAGTGTTACCACTTTAGACTGGCAGAAATTTAGAAGATTGGCAACCTCTATTGCCAATAGGAAAGTGGGGGCAAGAGTGCTACCATACATAGCTGGCGAGAAGATGAATTGTCTTAGCTAGTGTTGGAATGCATCCTGATAGTATCAGTTAAAATTTAAAATGCATAAATGATGTGACCCAGAAATGCTCCTCCTGGGCATCTGTTCCATGGAAATGAAAGCATAAATATATAGCATGTGTACAAGAATGTTTATTGCAGCATTATTTTAGAGACAAACAGTAGGAACTTTTGCCCATCAAAAGGACAATGATTGAATAAAGCATGACAAATTACAGTGAAAAATGTTATGCAGCCATTAGAAAATAATTATTGTTGAGAAAATGCAAGCTTCAAATATATGTGTTCCATTTTGCAAAGTATATGTATGTGTGTATATATGTACATTATGAATATGTATATACACTATGTGTAGTCATTTATGAATACATGAGCACAAAGAATAATATAAAAGTATATATAGTAGGCTGTGTCTATGGGGAGATACTGTAGATTGAGAGAGGAGTACAGATATATGGGGGGGAAAAAGCTACACCAACACAAAACTGCATTTAAAACAGTATCTATGATTTGCTCACACATATTGAATTTATGTAAAATTACATGCGACTGTTTTCATTTATAAATATTGTAAGAGAAAAAAAAGAACAAAAGAACAAGGGAAATGAGTTTTTCTGAGGCCATCGCCATTTCCATGCAGCCTGCATGTCGTGGTGTGTCCAGGAACGACACTGTAATATGACATTGGAAATGGAAAATGAGGCAGGACTGTCATGTCCAATATGAGGAGGGATGGAGAAGGATGCCCCATCAGATAAATCAAAATGAGTTAAGTAAGCTGAATAACCTACTCCTGCAGCCCATAAAAACAGTCAGCAGACAATTACTAGTAGAAAACAAAGAAATAATAAGAAACCACCACTATGAAGCACATTTGTTAGAGGCCTGATTCAAGACTAGTTAAACTCCATGGCAGACAGAGGCTGAAAAGAGAAACATAAGACATAAAAGCATAAGATTTCAAAGTCACATTCAGGCACCGAAGTCCACTACTTTAGAATGCAATGGGGATGATCTAACACTCAGAATTCCTACAACCATAGAATTTTGGAACTGGATGAGCCTTGCAGGATTGTCTACTAGTGAGTCCAATGGATTTTTTAGTTTACATTTTTTATTGTGATAAAGGTGTATATAACATAAAATTTATCATTTAAACTATTTTAAAGCATACAATTCAGTGGAATGAAGTATATTCACATTGTTGTGCCAAACACTTTTGTAAGGAGCCCATTGGGGGAAACTCATGAAGATAAGACAGGACCTCTCTGTATTATCTTTTCAATTTCCTTTAAATTTATAATTTCAAAAATGTAAAGGCTTTTTAAAAATGGGGTACCTGTGTGTGCTTTGGGAAGTTCCCTGCAGGTACAGGAGAGGCAGCATGAGGAAACTTTCACTCAGAGAAGCCTCACTTTATCCCTTCACCTGTGCTACTTCGGGAGATTTCTGAAATTCCACCATAATAAAATAGGTTTGAAAACTACTGACTCTAGTCCTTTATTTTGCTGATGGAAAGAGATGAATTTAATTTTCCAAGATTGTTAATAATTGGCAGTGTGAGGTGTCAAATTCAGGTCTGTAGACTCTCGGTCTGGTCCTTCCAGCATGATAACTATTGCCTTCATTGAAATAGAAAGCTTTTTGTTTGTTACTGGCTCTACCACCAGTTCCTGTAACCTAAAATGAGCATCTTTAGATAGCAGCACAGGTCATTTGTGCATTATAGACAGGAAGGAAACTATAGGTGGTAGCAAATTTAGAGACTCATGAACCTCGGATTTCAAATTCCAACATCTCCAAGTTTGTAACCTTAATCAGGTATGTGTGTAGGTATATGCCTTTGTCTTCTGAAAGGATGTACAGTGTGTTTATATGTACATTATATAACTGCCCTGGGTCTCAGAAATATTTAAGAGAAAAATATATGCCTGCTTCTCAATTCTTTTAGCAAATGTTTAATGAGTATCTGTTAAGTGCCAGGAATTTTGATAGACACTGAGGATACAATGGTAAACAAAGTAAGACATGGCCTTTGCTCTCAGGAGCTCACTGCCTGGGAAGTTGAAATACATAGTTATTGTTTTTTTTAAAAATATACTTCTATTGATTTTAGAGAGGAAGGGAGAGGGAGAAGGGGATAGAAACATCAATGATGAGAGAGAATCATTGATCGGCTGCCTCTTACACGCCCCCTACTGGGGAATCGAGCCCCAAACCCAGGCATGTGCCCTTGATTAGAATTGAACCTGGGACCCTTCAGTCCACAGGCCGACATTCTATCCACTGAGCTGAACCAGCTAGGGCGAAATACATAGTTATTAATTTTATATTCAAACTAATGAGTAGATATTTCAGCTGATTAGAAGGGATAAAGGGTTGCAACCTAGTACAATGAGGTTATAGAACAGAAAATGGCCTAAAAACAGAGCAAGCTTCCCTAAAAAAATTATGCTTGAGCTGATCCATAGGACAAGTAAGAGTTAACTGAATGTGTTTGTGGAAAGATACTGTATTTATTAAAAATTATAGTTGGATTGTTCTGGAGGGGGGGCTTTACTGAAAAGATATCTTTTGTAGAGAAGGCATTATTTTTTAGGTTCTTGATAAACTTCCTTCTTACTGTCATGCTCCCTATCACTCAGCCATCCAGACATCACCAGTCAATTATAGCACTCTTTTCTGGTAAATCCTGATACACCTTCTCAATAGAGGTTCCAGGCAGCCCTTTCCAATCACATTGCACTCAAGATGAAATGTATTTGTCGTCTTGGGTATAGTAAAAAAAGATCTCTGGCTTCAAATTTAGAAGGTCTGAGTTGTAGCTGCATGGCTTTAAGAAATGATATAAGGGAACTGGCCAACATTTGGGCAGTTCACTTTAGTCCTTGCGATGATTAATTTTATGTATCAACTTGACTGGGCTAAGCAATGCCTCGCTGGCTGGTGAAATATTATTTCTGGGTGTGTATGTAAGGGCGACTCCTGAATAGATTAGAATTTGAGCCTGTAGACTAAATAAGGAAGATAACCTTCACCAATATAGGAGGGCATCATCCAACTTACCTAAAACCCCAACAGAACAAAAAGGGAAAGGAAGGGCAAATTCACTCGCTCAGCTTGAGCTAAGCTCCTCTTGCCCTTGAATATCAGCACTCCTGGTTCTTGGACTCAGACTGGGATTTATACCATCAGCCCCCTAATTCTAACATGTTGAACCCAAATTGAATTATATCACCAGCTTTCTTTGTTCTCCAGCTTGCAGACAGCAGACTGTAGGACTTCTTGTCTTCCACGATCATGTGAGCCAATTCCTATATCTCCTATATATTTGATTGGTTATATTTCTTTGAAGAGCCTTGATTAATACAGTCCCAAAAGAAGACAACAAATCTTGCTAACCCATCCTATAAATTACATGAGAGAGTCTATGGGATGACGCCTCTTTGCGTTCCAACCCTCAATTTATGAAAAGGAGAATTAGCTCAGAAAATATGTCCTTGGGCAGTACCAGAATCTGTGAATTTGCCTAGGGGTTACAAAAGTATTTTGCTGAGACTTGCAAAATTAAAACTAAGAAGAATGTGAGTGCTGAAGGCATACAGTTTCAAGCCAGAAGGGCTGCTATTAAAACTTTACAGAAATGTTGCGTGCACGCAACTACAAATTTGTGGCACTCCTGTCTCTTCAGGGCACAGAGCCATGGTCATGTTCTCCGAACAGTAAAGAACCAATTACACCACAAATTATGGTTGATGTGGAACATGGCTACTTTCTAGAACTTCTGTTCATTTTGAGCTTGAAGATGCATATAAAGCCTTAGCCAGTTTGGCTCAGTGGATAGAGCATTAGCCTTTGGACCAAAGGGTCCCAGGTTCGATTCTGGTCAAGGGCACATGCCTGAGTTGTGGGCTCCATCTCCAGTAGAGGGCATGCAGGTGGCAGCTGATCAATGATTGCCTCCTACATTGATGTTTTTATTTCTCTCTCCCATTTCCTCTCTAAAATCAGCTAAACCATATTGTTTTTTAAAAATGCATATTAGTAGCATTTTTATAGCTTTTTTTTCTTAACCTCTACTTTCTATAAGAACCTGTGATTGCTGGCTGAAGTGTTTGTTTGTTTTTTTTTTTGAAAGGTGATATCCGCAAAATATTCTGTCTCTTTTTAGTTAATGTATTATATGTGTACATATCTTCTCATTGCCCACCCCCTACTCCCATGCATACCCTAACCCCCCAGTGTCTTGTGTCCATTGGTTATGCTTATATGCATGCATACAAGTCCTTCGGTTGATCTCTTTTCTACCCCACCTCTCCCTAACCTTCCCACTGTAATTTGACAGTCTGTTTGATGCTTTATTGCCTCTGTACCAATCTTTTTGTTCATCAGTTTATAATGTTCTTTATTATCCATCAATGAATGAGATCATATGGTATTCGTCTTTCATTGACTGGCTTATTTCACTTAGCATAATGCTCTCCAGTTCCATTCAGGTTGCTGCAAATGGTAAGAATTCCTTCTTTTTATGGCAGCATAGTATTCCATTGTGTAGATGTACCACAGTTTTCTGATCCACTCATTTGCTAATGGGCATCTAGGCTGTTTCCAGATCTTAGCTATTGTAAAATGTGCTGCTATGAACATAGGGGTGCATATATCCTTTCTGATTGATGTTTCTAGCTTCTTGGGATATATTCCTAGAAGTGGGATTACTGGGTCAAATGGGAGTTCCATTTTTAGTTTTTTGAGGAAACTCCATACTTTTCTCCACAGTGACTGCACCAGTTTGCATTCCCACCAGTAGTGCACGAGGGTTCCTTTTTCTCCGCATCCTCTGCTGGCTGAAGTTTTGCCAATCACAATACCCTAGCAGCTGGCAAAGGATTACTGAATTTCAAAAGATATTTTTCTTTGTAAAAAAAATTTTTTTTATCTTACCACATGCGAATACTTTTCACACTGACTTATGTTGTGCCATTGAAAAAGATGTTCTGCATATTCAATGCTCTGTGCAGAGCCACCCGGGTATCTTATCACCTTAATTCCTTTGTTGCCGTCAGTGGCATCCTCCAAAGATGGACCATAGGCTCTAGAGTAAACTTGTTCTCACAATGTCTAATCAGACGGACACTTGACTCAGGGTGTAATTTTCATGCTTTTTACTTCTCCCATTTTATGCTGGATAGTTGGCATTATGCTAATAATAATGATTATCTTTAGCATTTGATTACATATCTTACCCAGCGACACTTTCCTTGACTGCAGTTTTTCATATCCGTGCCAAATTGCGTGGGAGTTACAGGGATTTCAATGTAATGAGTGGAAAGGCTGCTAATCTTAATTCCACTATGTAAGTGTGTTAGCAAATGAGTCAAAATGACACAAGTAACTCTGGGTGTCAGCACAGTTCCATTTACTTCGAAGAAAAATGAGGGCTGGGTCTTCTGCTTAACTATTGTCATTTTCATCTTCCTCTCTTTCCTCCAGCTCTTAGTTTGAGAGGGCTTTAGGGGGGCTGGATGGCAAACGTTACATGGTGGTGCTCATCAGTGTTTGGGATGTGAACAGAATGTCCCTTTGGGTATGTATAGGGAGAGTGCCAAGTCACAGAAGCTTAGTAGAGCTACTCCTGTGGCCTAACCTCTCTGGAAACTGTGTTTTCATAGTGTGTGTGTGTGTGTGTGTGTGTGTGTGTGTGTGTGTGTCTGGTATGTGGTGTTCTATGATCTGAATGCTCCTGCTCCATCTGTCAGGTATTTGCCACTTTGTTGTCATTTCACTACAGAGCTTTCTTTTTTGTTCATTGTTGCTCCCTTCTTGACTGACAGTCAAATATTAGGAAAGGCAAAACATTCATTCCTAAGGTGTTCTCAGCTCCCTGTAATAAAGTCTTAATGCAATTGAAACCCCAGACAGCAGTGGACCTGTGAGGGGCAGTCCTCCTGCATCCCCCAAAGTCTTTAGATAAACTGTTCCACTTCTCTTGCAGTTCTAACTGGGACTCAAGAGGACTGTTCTGAGTGAAGTGAAATAGTACATTAAAACATACTAAGCGCAGTACATAGCACACCACATGTGGCCAATAAATAGTAGCCATTATGACTTACATTGTTGTTGTTGTTGCAGATGTTGTTGGTTGCTACCCCAAATCCATTGCTTCCTTCAATCTTGCTGACAGTTCCCTCATTGTATTCCCCGCCCACTTCACTACACCAATGATAGATTTAGGGTGGGCAGCTGACCCAGCTCTGACCAATAGCACATGGAGGAAGTTCTACTGAGGACCACAGAAAAGATTTGATGGAAAGATTTGCATGAAAGGGGCATGTTTTTTTTTTTGGTTAGATGTTAGGGTGTTTGGAAGTGACAATTGGGACATGCCAGGGGAAACAGTGATAAATACTGCCCCCTTTACTTTTCCATTCAGCTGGAGGAGTAGGTGGGAATGATTCTGTCTCTGTGGGACAGTTATGACTATCTATCTTTCTTGCATGTTGAAGAGGGATCATCTGTAAATAGACAACCGTATGTAGCCAGCCAAAAAGTACTAAGGTCCCAGAATTTAATTTTAAGTTGGGAGAAAGTAAGATGTCTCTCTTCAGCTTGGTGCCTCAGTCAGTCCTGTGGTCCAAATAGCTTCTAACAGGACTCCACTCTGGGTCATGGGCTCACTAACAAACCAAGTAGGACTTTGATTCTTTTTTTAAAAACATTTTCTTATTGAATTTATTGAGATGACATTGGTTAAAGAGATTATATAGGTTTCAGGTGTACAATTCCATAATATATCATCTGTACATTGTATTATTGTATTGTGTGTTTACCACCCCAAGTCAAGTCTCCTTCCTTTACCATTTCTCCCCACTTTTCCCTTCCTACTTCCACACACCCTCTATTCCATCTGGTAATCATCATACTATTTATTGTTTGTGTCTATGAGCTTTGTTGTTCATTTTTTCTTAATCCAAACTTTGATTCTTTCTTTCTTTATTTTTTATTTATTTATTTTATTTAATAAATCTTTATTGTTCAGAATATTACATTTGTTTCTCTTTTTCCCGCCATAGCAGCTCCCACCCGGCTCCCACCCCTCCCTCTACCCTTATTTTCCCCCACATTGTCCTTATCCATAGATGTATGATTTTTGCCCAGTCTCTCCCTGTACACCCCTCACCCTTTTCCCCATGATAATTATCAGTCCACTCCCTTCTATACTCCTGATTCTATTATATTCACCCCTTTATTCTGTTCATCAGATTTTTAATTCACTTAATTTTTAAATTCACTTGTTGATAGATATGAATTTGTTGTTCATAATTTTTATCTTTTATCTTTTTCTTCCTCCTCTTCTTAAAGAGTGCCTTTCAGCATTTCAAATAATACTGGTTTGGTGCTGATGAACTCCTTTAGCTTTTTCTTATCTGTGAAGCTCTGTATCTGCCCTTCAATTCTGAATGATAGCTTTGCTGGGTAGAGTAATCTTGGTTGTAGGTTCTTGTTATTCATCACTTTGAATATTTCTTGCCGCTTTCATCTGGCCTGCATAGTTTCTATTGAGAAATCATCTGACAATTGTATGGGTGCTCCCTTGTAAGTAATTAACTGTTTTTCTCTTGCTGCTTTTAATATTCTCTCTTTGTCTTTTGCTCTTGGTATTTTAATTATGATGTGATCCTCTTTGGATTCCTTTTATTTGGGGTTCTGTGTGCTTCCTGGACTTGTAAGTCTTTTTCTTTCACCAGATGTGGGAAGTTTTCAGTCATTTTTTCTTTAAATAGGTTTTCAGTATCTTGCTCTCTCTCTTCTTCTGGCACCCTCATAATTCTGATGTTAGTGTTCTTGAAGTTGTCCCAGAGGCTCCTTACACTATCTTCACATTTTTGGATTCTTTTTTCTTTTCCAGTTGAGTGTTTTCTTCTTCTTTATAGTTCACATTTATTACTTGATTCTTGCCTTTCTTTAGTCTGCTATTGGGTCTCTGTATAATATTTTTTATTTCAGTCAATGTATGTTTAATTTCTAGTTGGTCTTTTTTCATCTGCTCTTGGGTCTCGCTACATTTACCTATCTTTTCTAAGATTCTTGAAAAAATCTTATAACCGTGGTTTTGAACTCTATATCCAGTCATTTGTTTTCCTCCATTTCTTTTGTTTGTGCTCTATTCCTTTGTCTCAGCATTTTCACTATGCCGGGAGAACTTCTGTGTTGGAATCAGCCTTATGATATAAGACTTGCAAAACTGCAAAAGCCCTTCTGTTGAGTTTGGATGCGTGGAGTCTCAGAGCGCCTTGGCTTCCAGTCAGTCAGCCCCACCCTACACGGCCCCTGAGTCTCAATTGTCTCTCGGTAATCTCTGGAGTCTTCTTGTGCACACACGCACATGGGTCCTTGTAGACCGCTGACTTTCCAACTCCCCTGCACTCTAGGACCCTTATAAGTCTTGCCCAAAACTGGGGTTCAGTGGAGTTAGATGTGCACAGTTGTGAGGCTCTGTCTCCCGCCCCCTCAAGAAAGCCAGCAGCACAATCAGCAGTCCGTCTTCTGGGCACTGTGGCATGCACGCCCCCAGACCTCTGTCCTTTTGCGGCTCCCCTGAATTTCTGGACACTCCTCCCTTTTCACTGTCTAGACCCCCTCCCCCATATGAGTCTCACCTGGATCGGGGTTCAGTGCCATAGAATAAGGGATTCAGTGTAGTTGGGAGTCTGTGTCTCCCTCCCATCAGAGGAAGCCAGACAGGTACTCCACTGCCCACTCTCTCCACATGAGCATCTCCGTACCTCAGCTTTTTGCAGCTCCTCTGAGTCTTCGTGAACCCCTCTCTTTCCTTCTAGTTGTAGAATTTCCACTCAGCCAACTTTCCTGTGGTTCTGGATGATGTCCATTCTGTCTTTTAGGTGTAGTTTTAAAATTGTTGTGGGAGGCAGCAGTTTAGGTGTTCACCTGTGCCACCATTTTGGTTTTTCCCCAAACTTTAATTCTTAATAGCTCTCTGAGCAAAGGTGTTTCAAGACCTTGTCCATATCACCAACAATAACATCAACTCTCCTGTCTACTCCCTATAAGCCTAGACATAATCTGTTTATTCAGTCTTATCAGGGAGATGAGGTATGACATACAGATGTGGAGAATCCATGTTAACCGAAGCAAAACCCTCTATTTAAGCCTTTAATTTTAATACATATTTTGTAGAAATACTAAAAAATAATTTTTATTGTTTTGCATTCTCTCAAAGGCTAAATATATTTCGAACTGTTCCCTATGACATAGGGTCACCTTTAGTACTGATTTAGCTCTGATTTCCATGTGTGCTTGTCTGCAGCCTCTCCTGCTTTCATACTCTGAGCTCACTGAGCATGCTCATGGTGGGAAAAGCATTGGGTCAGGACTCAGGGTACATCTTGTTTATAAATATTAGGTTCTCTTGCCGGAATGGGGTGGGGATGATGGGCTTGTCAGAAGGCGGGAGCTGGATGAAAGAGTGGGATCATTAGAATCTCTCTGAGGTGGGGATTCAGAGAACCAGGAGGAAAACTTCCATGGATGGAGGCACCCAAGGATAGCCCTGGGAGAGCTGAGTAGGACAGGACTGTGTGACCCTCTGAGATCAGGTTGCTAGGGTTGGAGAGTCAAAAGACAAGTGGTAGAAAGTGCCAGGTTCTTTCTAATGTTTCTTCTCCTGTGTCCCCTTTCTTCCATCCTCTGTCCTAGCTAAATCTATAAAGAAATAGGAAAATTTTGTTTCTACTCTCTATTGACAGAGGAATCTCTCCATTCTAGTAATTAAAAATAGTTTTTAAAACTGCATGTCACTACACCATTAGTACTTTGTAAAATCAAATATTAAGCAAGTAGACATTTTAGAATAGAATAGAATAGAATAGAATAGAATAGAATAGAATAGAATAGAAAGTATCAGGTGTGTCATATATAGTAATAAAAAGGAAAAATGTGATTCAGTTAAATATATACAAAGGTATGAGTACAAGTATAGGAACAAAAATGCAAGGCTGAATGTGTTTTTTTCCTATAGATGGTGAGCAAAACATTTGAGAACTACTGAATTTTAATAATTACACCTGAAAGTCAACTTGGGACCAGATATGGGCCTTCCCTTGGTCCTGGGAAGGTATCTGAAGTGTCCAAATAATGTTCCCTCTTGATAGAATGTATTGCTGGATGGAGGCCAAAGTTAGATCACGAATGGAATCCTCTACCTCCTTCAGTGAAATACTCACCTATGATTTTGGATATTTCTACAAGTCACTTTGGGACTGGATAGAGGCCTCTCTCATGTGGGTAAATGGAATAATTGCAGAAATAGCCAACCTTCCTTTAGGTGGATCTTCTTGAACCACTTTCCACTTCTGTAAATGAGGCTATTAGTGTAGCTTCACCTGGCCTTAGGAGGGTCATCTGCTCTCCATCTGTCTAATCTAGATTGTGTTCCAGTTTCATTCAAAGATAATGGTCTCAAGAAGACTTTTTTCATGTATGCTGATGGATGGTGTGGTTATATTTGGTGGGGAAAAAAATCTCTAAACATCTGGAAATATATATCCAGAAGTTCTGTCACCTCATAGCTAGTTTTATTTTATTTTATATTTTACTGATTTTTTTTACAGGGAAGAAGGGAGAGGGATAGAGAGTTAGAAACATCAATGGGAGAGAAACATCTATCATTTGCCTCTTGCACACTCCCTACTGAGTATGTACCCACAACCAAGGTGCAGGCCTTTGACCAGAAATGAACCTGGGCCCCTTGAGTCCGAAGGCCGATGCTCTATCCACTGAGCCAAACCAATTAGGGCTCATGGCTTGTTTTTACCTATCTCTTCAATCACCAGTCTTACACTTTATTTTGTCCCTTCATCCTTCTCTCTCTTCATAGTCAGGCTAAAAATACATACTTACTGAGTTACCTAGATATAATTTCTAAACTTTGATATATATCATGATTCCTAGGCTACTGATTTCCTATCCCAAGACCAACAAAGTCCAATGCCAAGATCTTGATGGCATTGAGCCTCTAAAGATGACGTACCCCTGCCATTCCAGGAAGTGTGACTGATTCTTCACTGGGCTCCATGCAGTGATCACTTAGAATACTTTATTTGCTCCAAAATCCAATATAAATTTTACTTTGATTATTAAGCTTATCGATTTTCACAACTTTGTTCAAGCTGCTCAGGTATTAAATCTTTTGGATCCAAACCATTGAATTCTGAGATATGTATTGAGAATAGATTTATGTTTGCCATTAATAAAGACCCACTCTTTAAGCTGTAGCCTTCTTTAGCTTTTGACATGCAAGTCAAAAATTCCTGCTTACTTTAGTTTTTGTTAATGTGTCTCAATAGAAAAAAATGTCCAGTGGAATGCAAGCTGGTAAGCTTAGATCCATATAAGACCAAACCATACATTGATCCAGATTAGCATGGAAAATTTTAGGACACCACTAGTGGTATGAGTGTTAGGTTAATAGCTGTAAGTGGTAAGATCTGTTTTCTAGGCAGCACCTACATAAGCCAGGATATATTTTAGGTGCTGGATGACTGACAGTTGTTGGTATTTTATTTCCTTTTGTTATTCTCATCACCCCTGACCAGGCATACTTCAGAGTAATGGTTTGTTTGTTTTTTTAATAAGAGGGAATTATGTGCATGGATGATTCAGTACAAAAATCTCACCCATTTAAGAAATAAAGACCTCAATCTGTGCTTCCTCCTCTTAGGTCATCAATGCCATTATGTACTTAAAAATGTACAGTGCATATTATCTCAACAGGAAGGAATGGTTTTAAAACAGGGCTCAGATAGTTAACTGCTCCCAGCTCCTCTCCCCCAAAGTCCCGCAGGACTCTGATTCTCTGGGGGACATTCAGCACATTTACTGTTTCAGAGCCAGGCTTGGATCTCAGTGAACTTATTATATTTCAGCAGTTTCCCCTGGAGGCAAGTCTTCTCACAATCTTGTCAATAAAACATAACAGCAATAAGTCTTATTTATTTCTCTTTTTCTCACATACTCAGACCTCTACATTCACAACTTCTGGTTCCTCACCTCCTGTGTTGGGGCACAAGCTAAGTAAGCTGCTGTGGCGAAGAACTCCTATGTATCTTAGATTAAATCCTGGTGTATATGAGTTAGGACTTCTTTCTCATCATGTAACATTTCAGAGATAGGTAGTCCAGCCTTGCTGGGCAGCTGTGGTCCACTCAGGAATGAAGGTGCCTTTTATCATGTGGCTCTACCAGGCTCTATCTAGAATGTGTCTTCAACTGAGTGATGAGGACAAGGTTGACTCCACAGATTTGAACAACTGGGGGAATGGAGTGGCTATTAGCTCCAGGAAGATGACAGGAAGAAATTTAGGGAGCAAAGATGAGGAGCTCACTGAAAATCATAAATTCATACATTAAATTGGGAATGTAAGTAGATAGTTGGATAAATAGATCAGGAGTCCAGAGGAGAGGGCCAGGCTGTAGAAATGTTTGGAGGAGTCGCTATCATGGACCTTGATGAAATCAGCAAGGAAATAGTGTCTATTAAAAAAGAAAAAAGGGATTAAAGGCTGAGCCCTGCGTCACTAGAAAGAGTGGAAGTTGGGAATATGAAAAAGAATCAGCCCATGAATGAAAAGCAACAACTAGTAAGCTAGTGGCATCCTTGAAGTCAGGGAGAAGGGAGTGGTCAACTTGTCAAACGCTACTTGCTACTTGCGAGTTAAGTAAGATGAGAACCGATTGAATTTAGCTTCAAGAGGCAGACACAGATCTTCAGAGCAGAGGTGAAACTAAGCAGTAAGAAGGGCTCCTGTTTTATTGATTCATTTATTTTTTCATTCATCACTTCAGAAACTATTGACTGCATACAATACATCCTACATTCATGACATATGCCTTTAGGAAGATAATCGACAAAGACTGTTTCTGCATTGAGCTGTGTGTCTTAGATCAATCCTGTAAATAGTGCTGTTTCTCTCCAGAGATCCCCTCTACTCTCTCCTTCAGAATCAGTTCACTTCATTTACTGTATACACCAGCTGCTTTGGTGACCAAAAATGGCCACCCCATAAGAAGAAGACCCCAAAGATAAACTATAGGATAAAGCAATCAGAAAAGACATAAACCAGAAAAGAAATCTGACGAGGGTTGAGTAAGGAAGATGCATAAAACTCTGGGAAGAGCTGGGCTGCCATGAAAGTCCTCTCCAGTTACACGGGTCAGAGACTGCCAAGAGGATTTCATTGCAATGAGTGAACATAGACAGTCCATGCTGATGATTCATTTTAATGAAGTGGAACAATGGCATAAATTAGCCAAATCAGCTCGAAAAATCACTACATGCTTATGTTTGTATTAAAATGAGCTCGCTTATCTGAACACACATCAGCACAGAGGGTGGGCCTGCAGCCAGGAGGATGTCAGGGAGATGGTAACAAGGCAGGACATGAGCATCCACCAGAGAAAACTCACAAGGCGGGAGATAAAGAAGTGGGTGTAATCATCCAACTGGTCTTGGGCAGGCTGCTCTGAGGCAACAGGTTCCCACCAACAAGGGGGCCAAAGCCTTTGGTTCTGGTGAAGTCTCAGGCATGAGCTGTGTGACCTCTGATACCAGAGTTCCCTTTCTCGATCTTCTACAGCAAAATGAGGGAGTTGGACAAGGTGACTTTTGAGGTCTTTTCCAACTCTTAGTTTCAAAACTAAAGTCTCCCAAATGCGCAAGAAGATTCACTTTGTTGATAATTAGTAAGTGTTGTTTTCACTCCACTGTTAGTTTTGACCCAAGCTTTACTAAAAGTGTCAATGATTTTATCCTTGTAAGATGCCACATGCACACAACAGAATGTCAGGCCAGCAGCCAGTCTCCATGTGGTCCCTCCTAATAGGTGGACCTTCATGTTGAAAACAGCTCTCCTCCCCTCCACTTGGGTCTCACCTGGGCTACATTCACCCATATCTTCCTCCTATCTGAATTCTCTTTGTTATCATTCCTCACCTGAGGATATTTTTTTCCGTTGATTTTTAGAGAGTGTGGAAGGGAGAGAAGGAGTGAACGGTGAAAGAGAGAGAAAAACATTGATGTGAGCGAGACACATCAATTGGTTGCCTCTTGCATGCACCTTGACTGAGCCCAGGATCAAAACCTGCAACTCAAGTAGGTGTCCTATTAATCAAGAATCGAATCCATAACCCATTGGTGCATGGACTGATGTTCTACCCACTGAGATTCACCAACCAGGGTTGAATTTATTTTTGCCTGTGGATCCAAGAGGAACATTTCTGCAAGTGGTTCTTTTTCTCTTTCTCTGTCTCCCTCTTCTCTTCTAGATTTCCCACTATCGCCACCCTTGCATCCTGAAAATAGAAGTGAATTCATTCTGGACTAACAAACAAAGCATTCTAGAACCATTTTGAGAACTTCCAGACCATATTGAAAAACTTGGGACCTCTTCTTATCTATTTTTTTAAAAAAATAGCTTTAAAGTGATTTCTCTTTCATTATGGTTGGAAAAAATTAATGCTACTTAAGAGACTACATACTTGTGATCAAATTCTGTTTGAGGGGATGTGGTTCTCAATGTTTTGGAAGTAATATTTACATAACAACTTATGAGTAATATTTTTATTTATTTTATTCTATAGTTAGAATAAATACTATATTTTAATTTCCATTATTATAATCTCTACAGTAATAGGAATAATATATGTGTGATTCAGTTACAGTTTTTTAAATTACAGAAAAACTTTTTGTTTGCATAGGGATGCATTTACTGTAGTTATAAAGCAAATGTAAAAGTTAATTTTTATCTAACATCTGCCCTCTCTTGTTCTTTGCAGCATGATGCACAATAGACAAGATATGGTTACAACCTAAACGTCATCAATGAATGAATGGATAAGAAAAATGTGACTTATACAGAATGAATAACAATATGTGTTATGTACAAACAATGGAATATTATTCAGCTTCCTCCACAGAAGAAAATTTGCCATTTGCAACAACATGGATGAACCTGGAAAACGGTATGTTTCATGACATAAGCCAGTCACAGAAGGACAAATACCACATTATTCCATTTTTCTGAGGTATCTAAAGTATCAAACTCATTGAAATAGAGAGTAGGGTGGTAGTTGCCAGGCACTGGGGCAGGGTGAAATGGGGCATTGTTATTCTGCAGGTAGATGGGTATGTTCTACAAGTCTACTGTACAACACTGTCACATGTTCAAAGTCAGATAAAGATGGAAATCCCGAGCCCTTTTTTGCTCTGATATTATTTTCATTTAAGGCCAGAAGCTTCATGTCGTATGCCTCCTTTCCAGAAAAGTGAAATCTGCTTGGGGGGATGCACTCTGAGTGGTGGAGAGTCCCCACATTCCTCTGAACTCCAGCTCACATTTAAGACATTTTTAAATTTCCTCAGGTGAGACAGGAAATGAGTGGGGGCCAGTAACCATTGCTGATATTCAAGTGCTGTTCTTTGTGAGACTTGCATTTAGCATCCGTCAACCGAGGGCCTTAAAATTCCTTCCAGCCCCCATTCTGCTCAGTTATGGTCCATGAAAGCTTTGACCTGGCTGAGGAGGAATGACGCAGAGGCACATGTGGGTCAGCAAACTGGGGCTTTACAGAGGCTCACGTCACACGCATCTGACACTATTTTTAGCAATTTCAGCCTCCACACCACTGTTCCCCATATGATAGCCATCTCTATGTCTGCGCATATTCCTCTGATGTGAATGACAAGTCTAAAATTAAATCCATTTTCTTTTGGATTTACTGTTCTTCTGATGCCACCACCACTGCTGCTGCTGCAAAAACAAACTTAACAAAAATAGGTGACACGGATTTATTTTTAATATTTTCCTTAAGAGAGAGGTCACGGGAGCTTTTCTGAGCAACTCCTTGAGAGCTGATTCTGGTTGTAATTTAACTGTCTCAGGTGATGCCAGCGATGCAGAGGCTGCTCTGTCACATTTTGTGGAATGAATGGTTGAACCCATTCCAGAGTATCTATAATGGGAATAGATCCCCATCTGTCAAAAGTGACTGGTTGTCATTCAGCAGGACAATTTGATTCAAGCCCTTTTTTTTTCGCCCTCTATACTAACTAGCACCTCCCTCTACTGCTGAGAAATGTCATGGTGTATGGAGAGATCATGAACTTTTTAGTCAGCAAATTGCAATTTGAATCTTGAAATTGCCACTTATTATTTGTTGCCATTTAAGAGAACCCACTCTATTTTTCTGAACTTGCATGTTGTGTCATAAAATAGGGTTGCTGGGAGAAAGAAATAGAGAATGTACAGTGTATGGATGGTAGGGACTTGGTCAAGTATGTTTTCTCTCTACTCGTTAGCCCAAATTTATTAAGTGCTGAGTGACAATGTCGATGTAAGTGGTGGAACAAACAAAACCCAGCTGATAACTTGCACATTCATTCGTTGAATCATTCATTCAGTTTGTGCACATTGATTGTTTTCTCAGTATTGTCCTGAGAGCTGGGAATTAGACACAGGCAGGACTTGGATCCTGACACCCCATTCCCAGCCCCTGCCCTGGAGAAAGCAAAGGGCAGATGCTGCTCAGCAGTCACGCTCAGAGGTGTAAGTGCTGAGCAAATTCAAAGTCAAAATAGCACTGATGTCCCGAGGCCATTTGAGCTGGTCAGCATCCTCAGAGCCAGCCCTGCCCAGGACCCGCAGTCTCCTGGTGACGACATAGGACCACGTTTTTGCTGATGGACAGACATAGGGTTCCTAGGATGATCGTGGCTTAATGCTGCCCTGGCTTACTGAATGGACTGTGGAAAAGACTGATACTTCCTTCTCTTTTCAAAAGTTTTTGAGGGCAGATGAGATGACCTCAGACTAAAGCCAGCAGACCTGCTGGGTCTACATGAAATATATGCGTCTTCTTTGGCAGGTTGGGACTCAGTGGAAAGAGGTGTGTGTGTAAGGTGTGCCTTCACCTGTGACAGCAAATGTGTACTTTTGAGTAAATTCACAGAAAAAGCAAGAATGTCCTCTTACTCTTGATGCTGCAATTTATACGTTCTGTTGGCTGTCTGGTTTTAGAATCATAATTTTTGTTTCAGACCAATTAAAATGTAAGTAGAAGAAAATATCATGAGATGGTTTATAAAGGAAAAGCTTACCAAGTAAGGAGAGCTTCCTTATCTCTTCATCCCTTCTCTCTCTTTTTTAAAAAATATATTTTATTGATTTTTCACAGAGAGGAAGGGAGAGGGATAGAAAGTTAGAAACATCGATGAGAGAGACATCGATCAGCTGCCTCCTGCACGCCCCCTACTGGGGATGTGCCTGCAACCAATGTACATGCCCTTGCCTGGAATTGAACCTGGGACCCTTCAGTCCGCAGGCCGACACTCTATCCACTGAAACAAACCGGTTTCAGCCATCCCTTCTCTTCATTTTGACCTTGATCCTCCATGCACCTGTACGAGATTGATATGACAATCTTTGTTTTGCATAGAGGTAAACTTGGGTTTGAGAGGCAAATAATTTGCCCAAGGTTACACAGCTGGTACACGGCAAAGCCAGGTCTGTCTGACTCTGAAGCTCACAAGATCCACGGTGCTTTCTGCATGGCACCAGCTCTGTATAATATAAGTAAAATGTGTGTGATATGATTTATAATATGAACATACGCCAAGTGCCACAGGAACCCCACCCTGGGAACAAACCCTTCTCCTAGGGAAGCCATAAAATGCTTCACAAGACAGCTGTCTCATTTTAGAGGCGAAAGTAATGTGGTGAAACTCAGAGAGGCGGTGGCTTGCCTGAGGTGGCAAAGTGGCAGCAGTGAAACAGAACCAAAGGCTTAAACAGTGCTTTTCCTGTACATAAGAACACTCTATCTCATGATGCCCAGCGTTTTGGGGCTTCACAACAGCTAAAAATAATCTTTAGGCCAACCAGAAAGTAGGAGACCGAAGTTGAATGGTGCTGGGAGGAAAGTGGTCCCCAAGCCATTTGTTTAGCCAAGACTGGTTGCTCCCAAGTGGTAGTTTCTCTCTGCCTTCCATCAGGTGTCAAGATGGAAGCCGAATATGGCTGTGAGTGCAACGTAGTCTGATAGACAATCATGAGTCCACACATGAAGTTCCTTTCTCCTCAATCAGTGTGAATCCTTGGTCCCACTCGATTTCTGACCAAAGTGCTGGGTATGTGGAGAGTAAATCTTGCCAATCTTGAGACATGCCTAGCTTGTATCATTGAGCCTGTGGAAGCTTACCCTTGTATGAAGGCATTTGTGGGTTGTTGTGTGTTTTTTTTTGGGGGGGGTGTTTTTTTATTTTTTGCTTGTATGAGGAGATATTAATAAAAATAAAGCCAGCAAAAGCAACATGATTGTAATTAATGCTAATAAAGAGAAGAACCAGATTGCTGAGTGCATCTGTTCAATCTGGCTTTTTGAGCAGTTGGCAGGGATTTCATTTTTGGTAAATGGGAGATAGTGCATCAGGGCTATTACCTATTCCTAATACCCTTACACTCCGATAATGATGGCACAGTTTCTGTTTCCAGACTTGGGCAGCTGCCCAGTAGGTTTTGTATAAAAATGGGATCAAGTGTAATCTGCGTGAGAAAATTGTTCTTGATGTTCTGTACCTCAAGTACCCCTACTGGGAGCCTGCGTTTTGGTTATCTATGGTCATGTGACAAGCTTGCTGAACTTAGTGATTGAAACACAGTTTGTTTTCTTCATGGGATTTTTGGGTCAGGAAATCAGAAGGGCACAGTGGAAATGCTTGTCTCTTCTCCATGATGTTTAGGTCTTTGTTTCTGTCTTCTCCTGACATTTAATCGTTTGTCTTTGTTCATCAGGTCATTCTCCATTGAATCCTAGGGTACATCTAAGGGCGGCATGCCATTCTCTAGGAATTGGGAGGAGGCATCAGGAAGAGAGAGGAAGGAAGCCATGGAATCAGTGTAAACCTGAGCAACATAAAATAAACACTACACTGAATTGTTTCATGAAAAGAAAAATATTGGCCATCAATTTCTAACATTTGGTAGAATTAGAATATTGGTCACCCTTGTAGGTGGGGGTGTTGACGAATGGCTGGGAGAGAGGCTTCTAGGCCACTACAAATGCTACTCATTGATCTCAGTTGTGTGTTCTGTGAAATTCCATCTGTCTCCCAGTGATGATTTGTCTTTTTATTTATTTTTTATTTTTTCTCACTTGTGATTTGTACACTTCTCTAATGTTATGCTTTAATCTAAAGGTTCACCCCAAAATTCCAACCTAGAATGTGTGTGTGTATGAGTGTGTGTGTGTGATCTTTCTGTAAATAATTATTAAGGGGAATTTAAACATTTTATCTGACTAATAATTTAGACAAAAATGAGAGAAAAAAAATAATGATTCCAGCGGTAGGAATTGGCAGGGGGGATTGTTAGTTTTATGCCAGGGAAAAATGATGATGATGAACCTCAAAGTGGTTGAAATTTGATGCAGGGGAACTTTTAAGTATGGATTCGTTTCCTCTCAATTTCCTCGGCCTCTCTGAGCCCTCTGGTTTCTGCAGAGGACAGAAGGTGGGATGCTTCTGGAATTCCCAGTAAACTATGGGGCTCACTCTTGTTCTAATCTCCCATCACCTCCGGGAGGTGCTTTCACATAGTCTATTTCTGTGACTCTTTCGATGTGTCAAAAACCTTCAAGACTCTGAAAGGCCATTTGAAAAGTAAGAGATGAAGACATATAAATGACCCAGGAGAGAGGCCACATTCCTTTCCGAAGTCCCACAAGAAGAAAATTACAGCTAGTCTTTTGAAATGCTTCTTCAGGCAGGGTTTGGTGACTAAGAGTGGGGTATTTGAAGAAAATGACTTAATTTCCACTGTGAGGCACTCTGAAAAAATAAAAACAAATATTTTGAGCTCAGTTCTGACATTCTACACTTCATCTATAATCTCTGGTAAAATGAAAGCCCTTTTACAACGTTCCCAAGTACAGGAGCTATTTGCAGTAGTTTCCCCACACCTTTTTATTATTATTATTATTTTTTATGATTGAAATTTAAAGCAGCACAGTGTGCTTCATATACTGATAATCAAATATTAGTTGGTCTACTTTATAAGTCTATTTTTTCATACTCAAAATCATTCATGTTATTCAGTAAGATGCCTCACCCTAATTCTCTCAGCTCATCTTTGATACTTTTGTCTAAGATTTTTATTGCTTAGATATTGTATTAATTACTTATTGCTATGCAACAGCTCCCACCCACCCCCAATTATTTATTTTGCTCACAAATTTGAAATTTGGGCAGAGGTTGGCAGGTATAGCTCATCAGCTGGGGCAACTGATGAGAGGCTGGATCATACATTTTCAAGATGGCCCACTCTGATGACAAGCAAGTTGATGCTGATATTTTTTTGGTCTGGCATTGGAAGTCATAGTGTCACTATTTGTTGAGGTAGCCAAAAGAATAGATCTACCCAGATTCAAGAAGAGGAGGCTTAGATTCTACCTCTTGATGAAGGAATGACAAGGTTCTAAAAGAGCCTTGAGAAATGGGAGATATCATTGTGGCCATCTTTGGAAAATACAATGTGCCACGTATGTTGAAATACTGGCTATCCCAGAGGATTGACAAGATGCTCATCAAACAAGAGTGCATCTTTCCACATGCATTCATGAGAGAATTTCCATGCTAACAACCAGAAGGAGGAAGGATCAAAGGACAACTTATGATCTCTCACTGTACGCCTCATCTTTTCCTCCCCAAGGAACAAAGTATGGCTCATTTCCAGCCATTGCACTGAACCTCAGACCTGGCCGAGTTTCCCCCCCGCCTCAGACCTGGCTGAGTTCCTCCCCCCCCACCGCCCCCATGAAAGAAAGGCTGAGGCAAATATGTACAATAGGTCATTGGAGCTTGTGCTTCACGTCTTCACGTGGAAAGAAAACTGAGTAAAGCCTGTATTAGTAGGCTATCTTTCAAATTCCCTATCTATCTAGATTACAACAGGGAAGGGAGAGGGAAGGATTCACCATATTTTTTTCATACAACCTTATGAATATTAAGGCAGATATTATTCAATGCTTCTTGGCTCCTTGCTGTTATTTACTAATCAATTAAGAACCCAGGCCACATAGAGGGTGTAATTAGCATCCTTAAACTTCCAAAATGTATATAACTGAAGTTCAAGCTATGGCTCAAAATTACTCACTCACTTAAAGGCAATAGAATGTGGAATAGACTGTACTGTTGAGCATGTGTTGAAGAGTAGGAGGTCATGTTAGAAAAAAGATTACAGATTTTATCTGGAGATTTTTAGAAAATTGATCAGTTCGAGCCTTCTTCTAGCCCCATCCTATCTATTGGCAAAGAGGTCTGAGACACCTTCAGACTGCTGTCACCCTTTCCCAGGAGCCCCACAGGTTGCCTGAGCTAGATGTCCACAGTGCTAGCCCCATTGTCGGCTACATGACTCTCCTACTCCACAATCCAAGATTGACATGCCCAGGAATTCAGCCTGCCTTTCTGCTCCCCTTTACTTGGGACATTTGGGCATCAAAGTTTTTTCCAACTTCTCCCACTGAGGCTGTGGATCTTGGAGGATGCCTATTTTATACCGACTTGGCATTCACCCATCTATTCAGTCAGTCATCACTATGTATTATATGCTAACTATACCAGGTATTGTGCATGACGCTGGGTATAGGATTGTGATAAAACAGACCTTGTCCTTGGCTTCATATAGTTTAAAAATATAAGAGAAGAAGAAGACAATATACCATAAATAATATATAGACCCCCCAAAAAAAACTGAATAATATATAATTCAGATTGTGGTAAGTTCTCTGAAAGAACTAAACAGGGTGCAGAGAGACAGGGTCAAGGTGAGGCATCCACTTAAATAAGCCCAGCATCTTGTTTTATTCCTGCTAAGTTTTTTTTGTGGAGCTACATTCCTATTTTGTCCATGCCCTATACTGAATAATAACAGCAACACTAAAACCACTAATAATAATAATCCTTAACACTTATATAGATTGACTATGGCCCAGGCACTTTTGTAAATGATTTTTATGTGCTAACTCATTTGACACGGCATTGGTTAATGGCCCACATAGCACCAGAATTTAAGGTCTGCAATCACCTGTATGTTATGGTCTTGTTCTTCCCCTATCATCACAAACACACACAGGCCCCCGCCCTCCTCTCCAGCAGCTTCTCCCTGCAACCCAAGAGGAGTATGAATGAAGAATGAAGCAGCATATCCATTTGGTCTGTAGTAGTGATGGCTGACTTCTAGGGGCACTGCTTCCACCCTGGTATGTATCCCGCACAATTCCACCATTCCTTGTTGCTTTTTCCTGATCAGACACAGCACTGATCCACCCTCTCAAGGAGCCAATGTCATCAATATATAGTTGGAAAGGAAGATAACATCGCAAAGATATGGAACATAAGGTTGGAACATTTGGGTGTCAAAATTTGGAAATCTCATAGGAGAGATCAACTTGAGAATACTAGTTTTCTAACACATTTTTAGGAGATGAATTATTTTAAAATAAAATATTATTTGGAAGCTAGAGCCCTGGTGCACAAAATTCGTGCATTGGAGTGGGTGGGAACCCCTCAGCCCAGCCTGCACCCTCTCCAATTTGGTACACCTTGGGGGATGCCCTAAACTGGCAGTCGGACATCCCTCTCACAATCCTGGACTGCTGGCTCTAATCACTCACCTACCTGCCTGCCTGGTCACCCCTAACTGCCCCTGCTGCTGGCCAGTTCACCCCCTGCCTGCCTGGTTGTTCCTAACTGCCCCCCT
>PVJN01029586.1:0-26301 GCA_004026805.1 Lasiurus borealis
GTTTTGGTTTTTGTTTTTTAATTTTTTTATTAATTTTTAGAGAGAAGAGAGAGAAACATCAATATGAGAAACATTGATCAGTTGCCTCCCACATGTGTCTCAATGGGATTGAACTGCATCTGGGTATGTGCCCTGACTGGGAATTGAACCTGCTACCTTTTGGTGTACAGGATGATGCTCCAACCAAATGAGCCACACTTGCCAGGGTTGTGCTTCAGTTTTACTAATGAACATGTTAATGAGGGTTAAAATGCTTAGAATAGGGCCTAGCACATAATTAGCATTATGTATTAGTTGTTGTTGTTGTTGTAGTTGTTGTTGTTGTTATTATCATTATTATTATTAGAATATTCAGGGAAGCAATTTTAAAAAGTTTAAATCATAACCATACCTAGCTCTCCCAAAAACTAAATGTCAACAATTAGATATATTTCTTTCTAAGGTTTTTTGTGCTTAGATCTTTATGTATTTTTGTTACATTTTTTTTTCATTATAAACTGTAAATTTTATTTTAATTTCTACACAATATACTATTGAATGATTTTAGAGTTTTATTAATCAAGCTACTGAAGAATTTTTTATCAGAGATTGTTACAATCATATTTGTGTCTGGAGAGATTTTTCTGAGATAAGCCTAGAAATAGGGAGAAAGTAGGGTAAGCCACGCCTCAAATAAACAGCAATAATAAGGATAGAGAAGAGGAGATAGATTTCAGGAATATTTAAGAAGTTTTGACAATAGGGAAACAGGGGAGATCTAGGATGATTCCCAGGTTTCTTTTTCTTTTTTTAAAATATATTTTGATTTTTTACAGAGAGGAAGGGAGAGGGATAGAAAGTCAGAAACATCAATGAGAGAGAGACATCGACCAGCCGCCTCCTTCATGCCCCATAGTGGAGATGTGCCCGCAAGCAAGGTACATGCCCCCGACCGGAATCGAACCTGAAACCTTTCAGTCTGCAGGCTGACGCTCTATCCACTGAGCCAAACCGGTCTTGGCCCCAGGTTTCTTTTAAGTAGTTGGTTGGGTCAAGGTTTCATTAACCTAAAAGCTATAATCATCAGGTATCCTTTTGTGAGAAGTTCATGACTTTTGTTTTAAAATGTTAAATTTTGAGGTATCTGTAGTTCATCTAAGTGGAATTATCTAGGAAAGATGTCAGGGTGAGATATAAAGGGGTGAGATGGTGGCTGAAGTTGTAAAATATAGCTACATAACCCAAAGAAGGTATGCATTCAGAGGAATAAGGGAGTCAAGTACTAAATATAATAAAATAGTAACATTTAAGAACATTATAAAAGTCAGGATTAGAAGCCAAAAGAGAGACAGTAGCATGAGGTGAAGGAATGAAGAACTAAGAGTAGGAATTTTTTTGAGGCTTGAGGCATACTTAAAAGTTGACAGGGGAAATTTCCAGAATGAAAGACTAAAGACTACAGGAAAGAGAATGGATAATTGAGGATTATCATCTGTGAGGCTGTGGAAATGTGTGTGATTTGGAGCAAAATGGGGTTTGAACAATTAGCTTTGAACAAATATGAGAGAAACACCTTTTTCTTTCCTCCATAGAGGAGGATAGGCAGTTGGAATGGCTGTGATTATAGATAAATTTGTAGGTTAAAAGTTGAAGACAAAAAAGTTCATACTGATGGCCTTTTTTTCTCATTAAAAGAGGCAAGATCATCTACTGAGAGTAATGTGGGTCAGACATAGGCTTGATGAAAGTGGCAAAGGTTGGAAATATCCTGCAAATAAGAAGAAAGAAATCATTTTCTAAGAATTGACTGCTCATTATTAGTTATTGTAGTATCAGCCTTACATTTATTACTCTTCATTAATTTCTACTTCAGATCTGAAACAGCAAAGAATTGGAAATCACTAACGGACTCAGAACGTTCCAGAGGATCCCTGGAGTCTATTGCTGAACATGGTATGTAAATAGAAAAATAAAGACACTGTATCTACATAAACTGAGGATTTATGCTAATGCCTACACAATTCTCCCTTTAGCTTTTTGATTAAGAAATGAATTTCTTAAAGATAATAGATTACTTAATATTTTAAGTTACTTTTATACTTTTAAGTTGTTTCTTGATTATGCATCAGTTATATGAATCCATCTTTATTGTTCCAAATTTATGATTAAAAACTGAGGCATAGAAGCATTAATCTAAAATGGCTGAGTGTATCATCAGCATCTCTAAATTCTTTCTGTTTCTGATTATGTATATTTTCAACTTATACTATTTCTCAGGGTAAATGGTTATATATATATTTTTTCTATTTAATACAAAGAAAGATAAGAGTTACTAAAAATAAAGTATTAGTCAGTGAGGAAATAAAACGGGCATAAAAACCCTACCTTGTAACAATGGTGAAATAGCAATTTGAATTCAAATTTTAATTCTTGGTTTGTTAGCACATCTGATCTCACTTATTTTCTCTTTATTTTGCTATTTAAGCTCTTAAAGTGTTATATTTGCAGAAATACTTTATCTTTTTTCTTTCTACTTTTCTAAAAGCTTAGTTAAAATCCTCAGGAAAATTCATTCTTTTATAAGTACTGTACATACATACGTGTGTGTGTATGTGTGTATGAAGGAGAGACAAATATAGTATATAACATAGTATTTGTCACAAAATTCTGTTTTTACATTATTTGACAATGATGTAAAACAATGCCTCCGTAAACTTAGATCCATTTTTTTTAACTTTATAAGTTAGCATAGCAAGAAATTATTCCAACTTTAAATTTTCAGTCATTTTAAATATCTATTGTTGGTATAGTATATTTTCTTAAAGGAAAAACTTACCTTATATTATAACCAAAACAGGCCAGATTTATTGATCAAAGTGTTTATTAACTAAGATTTGGCTTTTATTTAAAAATTTGTTCCAGAAATTGAGAAATTGTGATTAAATAATTTTTATGTGTTTTTTTTCCCTTTAAGATGCTGCATTGGCAGGTTCTGAGAGATCAGTATCAGAAAGGTCTTTATCTGCTTATGCAAGGAGAGTGATTGAATTGGACAGTCGAATAGAAGAGCATTTTCAGACTTCGTCACCAATTCTTAGATCATCAAGGAAAATCAGAGCAGAATGTGGAGATTCTCTAGAAAATGTACCTTCATTACCTCCTCCCAAAGAATTAAATGCCCCTAATAGAATTCTGGATGTGTCAGGTGCCATGGTTGAAGAAGCTAATCAAAAATCAGAAATACAAGAAGTAAAATACACAGACTTGGAGGAGAGTACAGTTGAAGAAGTCTATTTTAAACAATCTAGGAAGTCTGATGTCTTACTGAAACTAGACCTGGAACAAGGAGATTCATCTGAAATTCTTTCAAGGAAAGATCTTACTTTAGATGCTATAAATGTTCAGAAAGACTTAGTTAGCTTAGCCATTGAAGACCTTGACAAAAAAGAATTTAAAGAGAGACAATCAGATCAAGATCTGGATCATAGTCAAAACATCCAATCAGGAAGAGGCATTCATCAACAAAAGAACATAAAGGAGAGAGACTTGTCTTCGTCAGAACATCATCTTGCTCCTAAAGAGATATCATACTCTGAAGATTTTGAAGTGTCTTCTTTCAAGAAAGACATTTCAGCTGAGTTGTGTAAAGGTAACTTTGAGGTATCATCATTGTTATGCAGGAAAGACTCTCAGTCTCGCGGAGATAGGTTACAGCCAACAACAAGCTCTAAAAGTGAAGCCAACAGCTTTGGTACTGATGGTGAAATCAGTGAGTGCCTCAGTGAGAAAAGCCTTTCTATTCATAGCAACATCCACTCTGAAAGGCTGTTAGAACTCAAGTCTCCCACTGAGCTCATGAAAAGTAAGGAGCGCAGCGATGTGGAGCATGAACAGGGGGTTACTGAATGCTCTTCTTTGACCTCAGTTCCTGTTGTAGATGAGTTACTTGATTTCCACATTGGTGATAGGGTATTGATTGGCAATGTTCAGCCGGGAACTCTTCGATTCAAAGGCGTGACTAGTTTTGCTAAAGGATTTTGGGCTGGAGTGGAGTTGGATAAACCTGAAGGAAATAATAATGGAACATACGATGGCATTGTGTACTTTGTGTGCAAAGAGAAGCATGGTATTTTTGCTCCTCCACAAAAAATATCTCAAATTCCAGAAAACTTTGAAGACTACGTAGACATAAATGAAGATGAAGATTCTTACTCAGATGAACAATATCAGTACAATAATCAAGAACAAAAAGATACAGAGGGTCCCACATTTGATAGAGAAAAGGATGCGGTTGAATATTTGTATGAGAAATCTTTACCTGGTGTGCACAGTACTGAAGCCTCAGTTGATAGAAGCCTTAAAATAGAAAGAGACCATTTACAGGAGACTTCTGAGGTCCTGGAAGCCCACGTCCCCCAGCAGTCTCCAGTGGATTCACTGATTTCTTCAAAGGAAAACAAAGACCTTGTTTCTGGTGCCACAGAAGATGTTTCCGTTGCTGAAGAAGATGATACTTTAGACAATACCTTTTCTGAAGAATTAAAGAAGCAACAGCAGATTACAGAAAAGGATGAAAACCTGTATCCCGAGATTTTAGAAAAGCCTTCTACCCCACTTCTGGACCTTTTAACAAGAGAAAAGAACCAGTTGGAAGCCCAGCTGAGGTCATCAGTAAGTGAGGACAAAAAATCAAAGCAACAACTAGAAACAGTCAGCTTACTAACAGACAGTTTACTAAAAGTCTTTGTGACAGATACAGTCAGTCAACTACAACAAATTAAAAAAGCTAGGAATGAGAAAATCCAGCTTAGCAATCAGGAGTTTCTTGATGATCAAAAGAAAGTACCACCCCAAGGCCTATCCCCAAATCTTGAGGAACAATCACCAAGTGTTCCAGGTGACTTCTTAAGGTCTGAATTGGAGGATGAAAAAGAAGAGATTTCTTCTCCAGATATGTGTCCCAGACCTGTAAGTATTTTGCGTAGGAGAAATGTCAGTTAACCTCACTTTTATCATGCGTTTTAATTCAGCTTTTGTGTTTGGCAGGTTATTTATGAGATGAAGATCAGTGTACTAGTTTTTAAAGGCCTGTAACTGTTTTTCTGTCTGGAGTATAATTGTCCTCTGTTATGTCATGAGTGGTCACTATAGAGTTGTCACAAACACTGACAGGTTTATGTTGGATTGACAGCTCTTGAATACTGCCCACAGATTAGATAGATTCCCTTTCAGATTCATTGAACAGATTTCCCATGGAGCTTTACAGTGGTTCTCAACCCAGTTCTTTTTTGCCTATGAATTTCTTTGTTCTTGTATCTACTCAGTCATAGTTGTTCTCCAAAAATTACCAATTATGATATTGATTCTGGTAAAACTCAATTATATCCACTATGACATTTATTCAGACCATTAGCTTGTTTAGTTGTTCATGGACAGTAGAACAAAAGTAATGATTTTGAGTAACATGAGCCTGATAATCACTAAGGTGAGAAGTTTCATATCCCATTTCCAAATCCCAGAGACCAGACAGTTCTAAAGAAACAGAATAATAGTGATATAAAAACTAATCAGTAAACATTTTATAAAAATTCAGCTTATGTAAAAAGAATTATGGGACACGGTAGTTTTTTCTTAATAGTTTAAGGGTTTTTTTGCTTATTTACTGGAGATATAATAAATACACAAATAATGTATTTGCTTTGTCTTAAAAAAAAAACACACAACACAAACCTTAAGTGATCTGAAGATCTATTTGAATGTGCCATTTCTGCAGGAGAGTCCAGTCTTTGGTGCTAGTGGGCAGGAAGAGCTTGCTAAGAGACTTGCTGAACTTGAGATCAGCCGTGAGTTCCTGAGCGTGTTAGGAGATGATCAAGACTGGTTTGATGAAGATTTTGGTTTGAGTTCTTCTCACAAGATCCAAAAAAACAAGGCAGAAGAAGCAATTGTACCTCTACTGGCAGAACCTAAAAAACCTCCCCAGAAGCCATGTGAGACACTCCTGGCAGTCCCGCATACTGCAGAGGAAGTAGAAGTGCTTGTGCACAGTGCCGCCGAAGAACTTTGGAAATGGAAAGAATTAGGTCATGATCTTCATAGCATCAGTATTCCTGCAAAGCTGCTTGGCTGTGCCAGTAAGGGTCTTGATATAGAAAGCACTAGTAAAAGGGTCTACAAACAGGTATGTGACTTGGAAGGATAATTCTAACTTTAAACTTCTCTCTTGTCTGAAATGTGGGTTCTTAGCCATTTTATTTTATTTTTTCTCAATTAAGGCGGTTTTTGATTTAACAAAAGAGATTTTTGAGGAAATATTTGCGGAGGATCCCAACTTGAATCAGCCTGTCTGGATGAAGCCATGCAGAATCAACTCTAATTATTTCCGACGAGTGAAAAATCCAAATAACCTTGATGAAATTAAGGTAAACTGCAAACTATAGAGTATCTCCTTTTTGAATGCTGTTCATTTATACATGTCTATACATCCTATAAAAGCAGATACTCCCCTGTATTAGTCACCTTTCTGTCCCTAGAGCCTGTTCCATACTTGATTAATTGAAAATATAAACAGTGGAAAGGAGGGGACAAGAGGGAATCCTGAATCCTCAAGATTTGCAAAACAAAACATAACTTTTAATTTTTATCCTCACTGGAAGATGTTTTTCATTGATTTTTAGAGAGAGTGGTAAGGGAGCAATAAAGACAGAAAGAGAGAAACATCAATGTGAGAGAGACACATCGATTGGTTGCTTCCTGTACTAACCCAACCAGGGCTGGGGATCGAGCCTGCAATCGAGGTACATGCCTTGACCAGAATCAAATCTGGGACTGAAGGCTGATGCTGAGGAAATGTCCAGGGCAACAAAACATAACTTTTAAAAGTCATTTCCTATATATCTGTATAATTTATAATGTCTAAGAAAAAATTAGGAAATTTTCAGAGATAAATTATTGCATCTCATAGGCATTTTCTATTAGTTTTTGGTAATATAGAGGTAAGTATAATATTCTAAAAGTACATCTGAAAACATATCATGTATCAAACATGTCTGTCCTAGACACATAGGTGTTACCTTTCCATATTTGATTTCCATTTTGGAGGTTTCATATTGGTGGGTAGTTTTGAAATATGTGGGATAGTAATATGATGTATAAAAAATACTTTGTTATCTAAGAAGCCCCTGAAGAGATGAAGTGACCTGAAGCTACAAGGACTCCATCAAACCAATTTTTAAGTTACATTGGTAGAAATTCTCTGCCTATTTACATGTTTCTTTAATTCAGCAAAGGTTATATTTTCAGTGCAGTGCCTCTCATATTTTAATGTGCATATAAGCAATCTGGGCATTTTGTTAAAATGGGGATTCCTATTCAGTAGGTCTGGAGTAGGACCTGAAATTCTGCATTTCTATCAAGCTCTCAAGTGACACTGATGCTGTTGATTCCAGAACCACCCTAATGAGCAAGGCTCTAGAGTTGTTTTCTAAGCTTAGCTGATCATAGAAAGCTTTTCTTTTTCCAGATAATAACTCTAGTTACTCATCTTATTGATGTATTTTCTTACACCACTCACACATATATGTGAACTATCAAAATACATTAATACTGTTCATATACATTATCCCGGTATATAATGTGATGGCATTGCCTAAACAAATCTTTTTTAATTTGAGATATAATTGACATACTAGTTTCAGATGTACAACATAGTGATTTGATATTTGTATATATTATGAAAAGATCACAATAAGTCTAGTTATTATCACACATAGTTACAAGTTATTTTCCTTGAGATAAGAACTTTTAAGATCTGCTCTCTTAGGAATTTTCAAATGTATCAGAAAGTATTATTGACTACAGAAAGCTTTTTTTTTTTTTTTTTTAACTACAGAAAGCTTTAGAAAATATTTGTACTGTCAGGCATTTGTAAGATACATGCTTATATCAGGGTAAGCAGACTATGGCCCACAGGCCAAATCCAACCCACCACCCGTTTTTATAAATAAAGATTCATTGGATCATAGCCACACCCATTTGTTTACATATTGTCTATTAGGGCTACTTTCCTGCTAAAATATTTATAATCTGGCCCTTTACAGAAAAAGTTTTCTAGCCTCTGCTTAGATTGAGGTAAGTATGAAAAAAAAAAGTTTTGAAGATTAAAGAAGAGAAACTTTTAAATGATTTTCAACATTGAAGATTATCAGAACCAAAACACTAGTATACTTCATTTTTTTCAGCCCTGCACAGTTGATACGTCCTTGAATGTGCATGTGTATAGGCAGGGAGTTTGGGGAGCACAATTATAGTTTGAGAATCACTTCAAATGATTTTGACTCCTAAGTGTGCCATTTACTCCATTAAGAACATTGTTTTTTAATAAGTAATAATATGTGGACTTAAATATATATTTAATAGACCTTAAATATATTTAAAAAGTAATAAAAATGATTAATAACAACAAATAAGTTTTGAATAACACAGGATATGTGATATATATCAGCAGTATCAGAGTGTGTATATCAATATATTTCACAATGATGCTTCCCACTAATTTTAATATTAAAATAACATTTCATAAATTTTTTAAAAGATGATAGTTCTAATGTTGCTAGCAATAAAGTTAGACTTCTCACACTGAAGTGTTGATTAACATTTTTAAAGTTTAACTGAACCTTGATACTTCAAAATTAACTTTCCCAGACAAAGCCTTGTACTTTACTCACATGGCATTGCTCTCAAATTTATGTTGGATTTTTCAGGGTCAGAGATTTTATTTTATGCTTTCTTAACTAGTTTTGCCAGCTTGAAGTCAACTAATGGTGTTTCTTGGGTTGGGAGCCTCTAAAGTGATTTTTTTGCAGATTTATCAATGGGTTTTACTTTTTTATGTTGTGTAAAAACAAAAATTCTTTAAGTGAATAATGTCTGAGCTTTTGGAATGCTTTTCTCTTCACATTGCAAGTGGAACTGTATGTGGGAGAAATCTGTATACTCTTTATTATACATATTATATTTTTAGCATAAATCTGTTTGCTGCATTATTATAAACATGAAATCTCAGAAACTTTGTGTTTTATTCATTCCTTTTATTTTTACAGAACTTCATAGCAACCGAAGTACTCAAGTTGTTCAGTCTTAAAAAGGAGCCAAACCACAAAACAGATTGGCAGAAAATGATGAAATTTGGAAGAAAGAAAAGAGACCGAGTGGATCATATCCTGGTCAGTATATATAACAGCTGTTTTTATTTTGACCATCTTTTCTGAAACCAGAATGTAGTTAAGTCTTGGAAGGAAAGGGAATAGAATTGACCTTAAGTCTATAATATAACATCGTAAAGTTTTCACCTGCTGCATTTCTGCTCCTCGGTTTTGGAAATTGCTTTCTTCTGAACTCAGTAAATGAATATTTAACTGAACAGTATTTTGTAGGTAAGAAATAAAAAGTTCAGAAAGCAAAGTTTAAGGAACTGAATTGAGAAGACACCAGTGTAGACTCTTAAGTTGAAATCCCTGCTCTACCACTTACTTGGAGTGTAATCTCCACAGTCATCTAACTGTGTGCCTCATTTCCCTATCTGCAAAATGGAAATGATAAAATTATTAAGAGGATTAAATGAGCATTTATATGTCTATATTGAACAGTTCCCTGCACATGAGTCAATAGATATTAGCAATAATTATTTCATCATCATTATTCACAATTTTAACTGGATAGGATTTATTCCATTTTGCGCTACATTTCTCGAGCATTAGGAAAATGTTTATCAAACAAACAAAAAGGAAAGGGGAAAAAAAGGTCTTTCATCCTTTTTTTCCTGAGTCGCAAACCTTAAGAAACTCAGATGTTACTGGGTTCAGGTTTATCTCTAAATATTTTCATTCTGAACTTTCTATTTTGTCTATATTTACATTCATATAATTAAAAATGAGTAATACTTAAATTGATTAGTTTTCTCCAAGTATGTACCTCTCTAGTGCTTCATTTACTCAGATAAACATTTGTTTAGTGTTTTACAGTTCATCATCCTTTCTCATGCTTTATTTGATCCTCACAGTAATTAATTCAATGGAGGTTTTTCTTTTGTAAAGAAAATAGAAAAGAGGGAATTGGTGAAGAGAGGGTTTTTTCTGCTGGAAAGAAATAGGCTAGTTAGAGGAATCAAAGGAGAAAATCTGATGATGCAGAGGAGGAGGTAACTGTTGGAGTGAACGGGCAGGGATGATAGGGTCCACACAGGAAGGGGTGGCCTCGAAAGGACAATTGCCCTTTAAAGCCCCTATGACACAGTAAATTATTATATTAAACATTTTGTAATAAAAAATTGCTTCTTCTGAATTGTTTATTTCTTCCAGTTTCCATTTAATATTTCAGATCAAGATTAACTGTGGGTAATTAAAACCAGGGAAAGCAAAACCGTGAATAAGGGAGTACTGCTATAATTAGACAAACTTGTATGTCCTTTATATACAGTAACTTTGAAAAATATTCCTACTGTAAGTAGAATTGCACTTAACATTCAAATCCTGCAGTAAAACCACCTAGCTAATGATTGAATCCCCAATACCTTTATAATCTGATAAGGTATTGTATAGCTCCTGAGTTTCTACTTACAATGTTGGTAAATTCTCATGTTAAGCCTAAATTGAACTTTACATATTTAATTCTAATTTGCTTTGAGGTTTTATATAGCAATTCTAATTCTTCCTACATGTCTTTGAAACAGCTGTCATGTTTCACCTGCGTCTTTTTCTCCTGCTAAACATTGCCCTTTCTCCTATTGTCTGATAGAGCTTCTCAGTCCCTTCTAGAGCTCTCTCAGTGCCCTTCTGTAAATACAGTGCTCAGAAGTGACCATGTAATATTTTGTGAAGTGCTTACAGTAGCACAATCATACACCCTCCTCCTTTTTCCAATATACTATATAGTCAGGCATCACATAATGATGTTTCAGTTGACAGTGGACCAATATACTGCTGTGGTCCCATAAGATTATAATGGAGCTGAAATGTTCTTATTGCTGGTGACATTTTAGCTGTTGCAGAATATTACGTATTGTGGTAGTGCTAATGTAAACAAACCTGCGCTGCCAGCTGTATAAAAGTGTAACACATATATGTACAGTACATAATTCTGTTACTAGCTTATGTATTTACTGTGCTATACTGTTTATCGTTATTTAGAGTACACTCTAGCTACTCATTAAAAAAAGGTTTGCTGTAAGGCAGGATGGCTCATACATCTCCAGTTTATTGAGTCTTTTGATTGCATCATTTTCTCTTGTGCTTGATTTAATCTCGGGTTGTTTTGTACAGTAACAGACTGTGCAGGCTTGGAGCCTTGGAATTACAGGCTATACCATGTAGCTTGAGTGTGTAGGGGGCTATAACATCCCAGTTTGTGTACTACTAAGTGCACTCTGGGATATTTGTACAATGATGAAATCGCCTAGCGACCTATTTCTTAAGAACGTATTCCCATCCTTCAGTAGCATGTGACTGTACTTTGATTCATAGAGTTTCTAATAACATTTATTTTCATCTGTATTATTCTCAGGGAGCCCATAAAAGCTTAGAAAAACCCTAAAACCAAAATCTCAACCAGTGCTTTTGTAATTATTTTTTGGACCCAAGTATAGGACCTTATTTTATTACTTCATCTTGATAAGTTTGGCCCATCATTCCAAGCTACCAATACATTTTGGGGCTCTTTCTTCCAATATGGTTGTTGTGTTTCCCAGCTTCATCTACCTCTAAAATTGATATGCCTGTTTTCACCTAGGTCATTGGTAAACATGGTGCATTGGACAGAGTCAAAGACAGAGAGCCTTTTAGACTCACTAAAAAAATCCATGTGCCAGATAAGTAATACCTATTTGTACTACTGTCCTGGTCACTGAAGAATCATAAATAAAAAGGAAAATCTCAAGGAGCTCACAGAATACAGTCCCATGGGATGGTTTTACAGTGGCGCAGGAACAGGAGAGCTGGGGAACACAGAGGGAGAAGCGCCCACGTCGTGCAGGCAGCACCTTCCTTTCAGGTTGATAGTTGTCTTGTTCTTTAACCAAAAAGGCACAAATCCACCCACTTAACATCTCTATTTCCTCATCTTGTGCAAAGGATATGGTGGAAGACCTGACAAGTGTTGCTCACCTCTGTCCACATTTCTCTTTCCTACCAGCTAATGCTCTGTTGAAAAAAAGGAAAATGAAGTTATTGTTAGTGTAATTTAAGTGATTTATATAGAGTACACATTGATTTACATACATACATGTTCAGGAGCAGGGGAAATTGTAATAGAATAGAATAGAATCTAAAAACAAGAAGAAAAAACGGAGGCGGATTTGCAGGTTATAAGATCCCTTGGTTGCCATAGTTGAAGTTCTAAGTTGACTTTGTGCTTTCTGGTGGCCACAGCAAAACAGAACATGTTAGTTCTCACCGGCTGAGGGGGAAATAGCTTCTGTTCTGAAGGAGAAGCAAAGCTTTTGCTGCTACTGATGAGTGCACTGGGGGTGCTCATCGAGGGTACAGTCAGAGGTCTAATAGGTAACATCCTGAGCCCATATTTTTACTGTAAGGGCCCAATGATTTCTTTAGGGCAGTGCTTTCTAAATGTTATTGGGGAGGAAATTGCTCAGAGAACAGATTTAATGCTAATGGCTTTAGGTAACATAAAAAGGAAAGCTGTGCAACTTGGTGTGAACAAATAAATTCATGGGGGACATGAAATCTTTTGTGGGGACACACTTGTTAGAGAGAACATGGTTCTCTCAGCACCAGCTTGGGAAGTTGCATCAGGCTGTTACATATAGCGACCTTCCTAAGAGAGGAGCCCAGTTCCTTGGTAGGTGAGAATATTTCTTACACATCCACACAAAACATGTAGAGGCGACTCTGAGTTAAACGAGTCCTTTCCTGGTAGAATCCTCTTTAATAGGCTCATGTCCATTGTGAAACTCGCACAGGCAGTATTCTAAATGTGTTTGACCAAAGACTCCTTCTGGGTGGCGTATCTGTTCATGGAACATAAGTTAGGGAACAAAGGAATGGATATTTACATATCCTTCAAACAGCCCCCCCAAAGAGAAAGAATGGAGCAGCCACCTTGTCATGTGTTTGTCAGTCCTGGACAAGGTACGTTTGGCCAACACTGTTCTCTCGTGCTCGCCCAGGCTACTGGATGATGTGGTCTCTTCCTCCCAGGAATCTTCTCATTTCCTCGTAATGGGAACCAGAGTACATTCCCCTCTTCACCTCCTCTGTCCTTTTCAAGATGCAGCTGTAACCAGGGCAAGTCGGGAGCCTGTTGTCATGGCTTTTTTGTCCAGTTAGACCCTCCCATCACTGCGATAACTGCTGAATTTGGGGCTGGATCAGGGTTTATAATTACTTTCTCCACCTAGGCTCCATCTCACTGGCATCATTACATATAATAAGTCTGATGTGTTTCTTTTATAAGTAGCTTTTAAAATGTTTATTATAAACAAGCAAAAAATTTTGGGCAGTTCTAATTTGATTAGTTATGGTTTACCATAGGAATTCCAAAATCCTAAAATGCAAAAAGAACAATTATTGTATAACAGTGATTTCAAAAAAAAAGCTTATGCAATAGTACATTTTTTAAAGTACTCTAATGCATATTAAATTTTATTTATAGCCGAAGCCAGTTTGGCTCAGTGGATGGAGGTCGGCCTGTGGACTGAAAGATCCCAGGTTTGATTCCAGTCAAGGGCATGTACCTTGGTTGTGGGCACGTCCTCAGTGGGGGGCGTGCAGGAGGGGGTTGGTCAATGTTTCTCATCGATATTTCTAGCTCTCCCTTCCTCTTTGTAAATCAATAAAATATATTTTTGAAAAATTTTTATTTATAATTAGAGGCCTGGTGCACGAAATTCATGCATAGGTAGGGTCCATAGGACTGGCTGCCAGCTGCCAGGGGCCTTCTTTCATTCTGTGCCACCCCCTGGTGGTCAGCACACGTTATAGAGAATGAGCAAATTCTCTATAACCAGGTTTCCTGGTCGAACTCCCAAGGGGTTACTTTGCATATTAGCCTTTTATATATACAGGCAGTCCTCGGGTTACATTGGAGATCCGTTCCTATGGTACTAAGTAACTTGATTTTCGCTGTAGGTTGGAACCCACTTACATAAGCACCTATGTCATCCATATGGAGCACATAGATAGCAGTAATGAAGTGAAACAGTAAAAAAAAGAAATTAAAAGAAAGATAACAATTCCTGACCTTGTGGTAAATAAATAATAAAAAACATAAAACATATATGTACATACGTTGAAATGACAGAACTTTTTTTTTATGTATAAATACTGTAAATGGGAGATGGCGACGTAACCATGAAATGAAGTACGTCGAGTCCGATGTAACCTGAGCACTGCTTGTGTAGATACTTCAGAATCATATCCATATTGTCTTTAGATATATGCATTTTATAATTGTAAAACTATATAGCTAGTAATTCGCTTTCTTCTATTCTCAAGTTCTCATACATGTTATCTTCTGTTAACAGAGACAACTTGCAATCCTTACTAACTATAAACCACTGGAATATTGTTAAATTCCATTTTGACAGTTTTGAAACCACTTTTAGTTGGCAGTTGAGTTTTTTGATACTTTTTGCAACTTTGAAAGTTTGTTCATAGAATCATATAACTTACCCTTTTCTTCTGGCTTCTTTCCTTGGCCTGTTTTCCCAGGGATGGGACTGCAAAGCCCTCAAATATAATACATATCCTAGCTTTTATGGTAACTTCGAACCTTTGTGTTTTCTAAATTCTAGGTGCAGGAGCTCCATGAAGAGGAGGCACAGTGGGTGAACTATGATGAGGATGAATTGTGCGTGAAGATGCAACTAGCTGATGGGATCTTTGAGACCTTGATCAGAGATACTATTGATGTTCTGAATCAAATCAGTGAAAAACAGGGGAGAGTGCTACTTGTGTGACATCTTGCAAATAAATCGAACCCTGAGTGCTAATATGAGTCCTGGGCCTTTCTGCCTCCTGATACACATCCCATCGCCATCATAGCAAGAATGCTTCTGGACCTGGTACCTGTTCTCAAAGACGACTGGTTTGGAGCCCACGGGACAATGCGGTGTATCTGGTATTGCAGCCTCTACCTTTAGAGACTGTCCACTGGATTAGTGTTGATTTTTAGTGGGCAGGGTTGCACATCTGACATGGACACACAGTATATAATTCTACACCTCTTGTTAGCACCCCTACTGGGTCTCAGATGAGGGCTGAAAACACCAGACTTACCTCGTAGCTTAGACTAGGGTATCACTTCTTGAGTCTGAAGTCAGGCAGGAAAGGTATATAGATAAATGCATCATACCATTTTTGAAATATAATCCTGGTCTGTAATAGTCTCTAAACAGTATTAAGTCCTTAACCACTTCTAAATAGGCAAGTTTAATAGCGAGTGCCTATTTCACATTCTGGAGTTCATTTCTCTTGAAGACCATTCTCTTCCATTATTGTAGTTGAGCAGCACCAAGTGGACTGTCACGTTAACAGAAACTAATAGTAGCCTTGCTTTCTGAGCACCATCTAAAGAATTGGAAATCTTTGCATTATTTTTAGTTTTCTCTGTATGGGCATGAAAACAAAGAATGCCCCCGCTACAGACTGAGCTCACAGGACCGATGCTGGGCTGGCTTTTTGGCCCCTTGCCTGCTCCGTACTGTTCTTCCTCTTCTGAACCTGCGTTGCCGCTCCCAGAATCGAGGCCCTCAAGACCATCTCAGGCATCCAGGCCTGGCAACAGTGGAAGTCATCCGTTGGCCTTCAAACTTTCAGCTCCACCTCTCCCCAAGAAATCAGAGACGCTGTTACTTGAATGATTTAGGAAATGAGTGTGTGCACCAAAGACAAAAAGATATTGTCTGTTGTTTGTGTGCTTGTTTTGTGCTATGGAACATTTTTTTAATTTATTTTAAGATAAATTATTAAGTTGAAAATGTGTGTCCCTACTCAGAAGCGAAAGATTCTTAAAATAGTTCCACTTCCGTCTTGAAGCTTCTCTGGTTCGTGGTCCTTGCACAGGAATCCTCCGATGTTAACAAACCCACACACACATCAAAGAAGGCAGTTTAATTCGGTGAAGAAAAGCCAGGCTTTTCCACGATCGCCTGCAGTAGCAGGAACGAGCTAACATGATTGAAAGACACTATTCAGTTCTGCCTTTCTTGCAGCCTTGCTTCTCACAACCGTTAACCTGTATCTGAAAAAGTACCTAGACTCCAGCTGCTACATTAGAGCATGTGCCATGCTCTCAGGACCTCGGTGCCCTGCCTTCCTGACTGATTCCTCTTCCTCAGTCCTGTCCTTCAAGTACCTAGAAGAATGTGGATAATCTTAGGCGTGAATGTAAAATGCCTTAATATTGAAGGTCCTGATTAGAAGCATAATGTAAGACATCCACTGCATTCCTATTTACAAATATCCTGGAATGTTACAGCTTCAGAACATGTTAGAAAAACCCCAAAGATGGCGTATCCATTAAGTGTGCACGTTCGTTCATTTCTGCATCTTCCCTCCAGCCTTGCCTTTGCGTCTCAGATGTCTCACTATGCACACTCCCATTCCTCTTGGTTTCATCTTGTCACTATGAGAAACTTACTGAAATAACATTGGACTATTTGCATTTTGCACAATGACTGGTGTGATAGCTCTTGACAAATAAGGAAAGCACTGATTCAATGTTGTGATTGGGTCTCGGGAAACGCTCGGATTGATGTATTGCCAGCATTTCTTCTGGGCTTTTGAGGTTGAGCTCCGGTCTCATAGCCATAGCGAGCAAATGGACTGAGAGAAGCGAGGGTTTTTTGGGGTGTTGACCAGTGGTGTGGAGATGTGCTTCGTGTGGCCAAGGGAAAGCAGAGGCTTTTTCTGTCCAGTTTGTGTGCTCTGGAAGACAGCACAACATCTTGTCTACATCCTCTGGCCGTTTATAGAATAACATTGTCCTTACGATACCTGGAACATTACAGCTGCTGTAAATTTTTTATAAAGGAATATAAAAACAATATAATAGGAATATAGGTTGTTTTTCTACATCCTCATAATTTGGACCTAAGTCAATTTTTAATAAGAAAGTTTATCTTTATTCTTTGTGACATTATGGTTCCCGAAAAGCAAAGAAATGTTGTAAGTCCGTGGAGTCGGCAGTCTGGGCTGAGAGTCCCCGGTGAGAATGCTGCCCAGAAAGTGGGGGCAGCAGTCCCCACAGGCTCTCGCCGTCTTCAGTGGCCCAGGAGCCCTGGGCTCCCGATGAGAGCGATTCCTCATCAGTCTTACTATTGGCTAGAAATGATTATCCATAGTTTGGTAGCAGAAAACAAAGGAACCTATAATTAGCAGATTTCTTATTATCTTAACCATTTGGATATAATTGGAAGTGTGATAATTATTAGGATTGGAATGATAACTATGGATACCCAGCCACTTGTTCCATATTGGGATCTTTTTAATCAAGCTCTGCCTCTTAACCGTGAACCTAAATATTCCCTCTTTGTGATCTTCGCTCCTCTCCCCACATTCCCATCCTCTCTCACTTTCTTCATAATTCCTCTGAGGAAAAGATCTTTGCATCAGCAGTAATATCTTTTAGAATAGCGCTCAGAATTTAGTAGTAAACCAACATATAGGCTTCAGATTTATTTCTGAGTCCAAAACAATTTGTGCTATCCAGGGCGCTTAGCTCTGGGTTAAACAAGTACAGGGTATAGATTCCCTCTTCAGGTCTAAACAGGAATTTTTACTCTAGGGAAAAGTGGGAAGAGCTCAAAAGGTAGTTAATAAGGAAGGTAATTTGTTTTTCTTTTAGCTAAAAGAAAAGAAAATTCCTTCTGTGACTACAGGTCTCTGAGAAATTATCTTTCAGAAGAGATTTCATTGCTCATAAGAGTGTTGTGGCCTATTGATAAAAACAATTTTGTTCACTTTCTTGTCTTGAAAAAAAGTGGCCTTAGCTTTTTGCAATACTTGAATAAAGTGTGTACTCGCACAGCATTAGAGACTCATAACTTTCCGCAAGAAGTTCAAACTTACATCTTCTCTTACTACCTTAACAATACTAGTGAGTAAAACATTAATTCAAAGAGCAAGTGATAGAAACTACAATGATGTTTAATGCAAATTGTAGGAATTTACATGTTTACAAATCATCTTAAACTGGTTGTGCAGCAATTCAATAAAATATCTTTGTATTATAAAAATGTGAAGAAAACAATGTAAACTGATGTAAAGGAGGTACTGTCATTTTAACTAACCTATGTTTAATAGCTTTTCCTTCCGGACTTTGCAAAGCCTTCTCGGGAAACACACTGCAAAGCGTTCTCTGGGAGGCCCGGCCTCCGCGTGTGTACTGTATCGTGCAGACATGAAAAACAAACCCGTTTACTGTGTATGTGTAAATAGCCTGGTCATCAGGTCGTTTTCAGCCAATAGTCACATCCAGTGCGACTTTGCACGCAAGACTTAGGGTGTGGTTTGTATGTATGATCTGTAAAATAACTGGGATGAATTCCCATGTATACCTGTGTAAATAGATTTGTTAACTGAAATGTACTTTAAGAAAAGATGAAAATCTGTAAATAAACTGATTTATAAATTAAGTTCCTGTCAGGTGTTCACTTTGTCATGATTTAGAGTCAAGTTTAGAAAGCTAGTCTCCCCAAAGGACACTAATTCCTGATTTCTCTCTGGTAGTACAGCACCTGTGCCCGGGCCGGAGTATAAGGTGGAACAGTGTGTGAGAGCTACTCACTCTGCACACGGATGCCTGGCCCCACACATGGGAGCAGTCCTGTGTTCATCACTCCAAGCAGCCAGCACACCTTCCTGTCTGAGCACTGTGCCGAGTCTGGGGGCAGCAAAGATGACAGTCGTGGTCCCTGACTTCATGGAGCTTAAAGGCATGGCAAACTGCAATAGTGCTGCAAAGGAAGTGGACATGGGCTTGAGAATACATAATGGAAGGACCCAACAAGGGTGGAGTGGTCAGAGAAGAGCTCAGGATAAATTAGAACATGGTGTTCTGTAGTGATGAGCTTCTTCCCTGTAATTCACGGCAAATGACTTGAGTTCTGGTTGGTCACCCTTGCAGGAAAACACAGGAGGGCAGCCATCTGATGACTAGGTGTGGAGGCTATAATTTACTTCTAGAAATAGGAACTTGGAGAAGAACTAGAAAGAAGAATAAAAGAATTCCAAAGATGGAGCACGCTGACGTATATGGCCCTCAGGATAGTGGATCATCCCTGCTCCCACAGATCAGGAGAAACCACCATGATCTCACCTGGGTTCCCCTACATAACCATGGATCTTAAAGAAATTCTCGGAAAAATGACCGAGCCCAGATTGCAGCATATTATTTGACTCATAAAAGACATTGGAGTGCCCACAATGTGCCAGATGCTGTATTTGGTGCTAAATGCTGTCAGAACAAACAAAACCCCAGAAAGGCTCAGAAATGGGAGGCCTGACTGACACGGAAAAAGCGGGACTGGGTGGCCAGGCTGTGGCGTCAACATTAAAAGGCAAACAACTGCCCCCCCTACCCCCCGGGAAAAGACCCAGGCGGAGTAAGAGGTCGCTGAGAGCAGGCAGCAGCAGCACAGGCCCCAGTGGTTCAGGGGTTCCTTACAGCAAGAGAGAAGAGAGTGCACAAGGTCCAGCGCCTTGCAAAGCATCAATCCCCCACGGCCAGCGGGTTCACTTGAAGCTGGAGGGGGTGATGTGACCGCACGCACCCCCTGCCTGCCACAATAGGAGGAAGTACTGCAGGAAGCTGGGTGTGCCGCAGAGAGAAGGAGCTTAAGCAGAGAGAGGGAGCAATCATTGAATCTACGGCAGGAATGGCATTCCCACCCAGGGTGACCAGCCACACCAGCTGGGAGGGCTTTCTCCCTTGGCAGTGAAGGAAGTGTTCCAGGCCCCAGGACCGTTCGGAAGTGACTGCAGGAGGCCTGAAGCTGAAGCCTCGCACCACTGCCTTCCCAACAGCCCACCCCGCCTTCCTGTGCAGCCGCTGAAGTCGCAGGGGAAGCGCACGCCTCCAGGTCTGCCATCAGCACCTTGGAGGTGCAGGCGGAGCTGATTGATGGGCCCCTGCATCACTCCATGGGTACAGTGCCCACAGAGCCTGCCTGTCATTGTGAGACAGCACTTCACCGTGGTCTCTGGGAGACCAGACCCAGGACCATGATGGGGTCTTTCTGGAGGATGGTCCTCCACCAGAACCCCCAGTGTCTTGGGGGGCTGCGTTGGGACATCTGCTGTGGCCCCTCCCCCTCCCCCGCACCCTACCTGCACTGTGGAGAGGCCCACAGGCAGCAGGAGGCGTGGGCAAGAACACAAAAGCTGCCCTGTTGTGCCAGCAGATACCAGGGCTGATCAGGTGCTGTCACTGCCTTGACTACTGAAATCTTGTTGGTCTAGGTCAGTGGTTCTCAACCTTCCTGAGGCCGCGACCCTTGCATACAGTTCCTCATGTGGTGACCCCCAACCATGAAATTTTGGTACTGTTATGCATCGTGATGTAAATATCTGCATTTTCCGATGGTCTTAGGCGACCCCTGTGAAAGGGTCGTTCGACCCCCAGAGGGGTCGCGACCCACAGGTTGAGAAACACTGGTCTAGAGCAATGGTCAACAAACTGAGCGACAAACCACAGTTCACAAGCTGCATGTGGCTCACGAACAGCAATTTGCCAACCACTGGTCTAGAGGGAAGGTCCAAGTCGCTGTGTCCTGGCCAAGCCGTGAGCATGGGAGCCGGCTTTGCTCTAGGATGACAGATGCAGCATTGGTTGGGGTCGCCTCCTCTCCGCAGGCTGTGCTCATTCTGATCAGTGTGGGGCCCGGGCCAGGGGAGGCTTCTGTGGGAGTGAGAACACAGGTCCAAGTGCCCACCTCGCTGCGTTCCAGGAGCTTCTGAGACCCTCAGTGCCCCTCTGCCGGGCCTCAGAGCCCACTGCCCCTGGAGCTCAACCCAAACCTTTTGGCCCAACCATCCCACCCTGGGAGGAGAGTCACCGCTGAGTGAAGTCAGGCCTGGACGCAGCCTCTAATCACCCACTCAAGTCAGAGGTCACCGCAGGCTGGGGACCCTAGTGCCTCCTCCTCTGTGCGTGTGGGGTCCCCCAGGAGGGAGTCACCCAAAAAGTACCACGGCCTCCCATTTGAATTGGGAGACCCCACTGGGCGTGTGCTCCATCGGGAGAGAAGAAAAGGAGTGGCGGGTATCCTGAGGCTGGGATTCTGCCATTGCAGCCTCATCAGGTGACTGCCTGGTCCCCCACCCACCCCAAGTTCACCGTCTCCTGCCATGTGTTGAGTGCAGTGTTGGGGGGGGTGGGGGAGAGAGGTACCATCTGGTAAGTTGTCTTGTTGAGGCCTTTGTGTAGTTGTTGGGTATTTCATTTCACTGTTGTTCCCGCCCACCCCAGCCCCCGTCTGTCTGGGGGTGATGGAGAGCGGGAAAGCCCCACTTATACGGCAGGAAGAAGCCTGCCCGCAGCTGTGTTGTCGGGGCTGTGGAGTGGCGTGGTGATCAGATGAGAGCTGTGTTGGCCATCTGGTCACGTGGCCTGACTGTGTCTGTGTCTATGTGGCACCCGGAATGGATGCCACGCGGTGAGCAGCTGGAGTCGTGGCTGGGGACCAGCAGTCGGTTGTGGATAATGCGCCACAGTTGTGGGGGGCCCAGTTGCGGGTGGGTTCTTCTGGTTGAGTCCATTTCTGTACCTGAGGTGGGCTTTTTTTTTTTTTTTAACCCTCCCTGGAGGGTATTTTCCCACTGGTATTCAGAGAGAATGGGAGAGGGAAGAACAGATAGAAACATCGATGTGAGAGAAACATATCAATTGGTTGCCCCCTGCACGCGCCCAACCAGGGCCCCGGACTGGGGAGGAGCCTGCAATGTGCCCTTCGGTCCGCAGGCTGAGGCTCCATCCACCGAGCCAAACCGGCTGGGGCTGAAGTGGATCTTTGTGCTCCTTCTGTGGTGGCCCCAAGGGCGATTATGGCGACTTGCTGAGCATGTTAGGTTACCTCGTGGGCCCCATCTGTGTGTTAGTGTGTTTCTTACGATTCTTTGTTACAGGCAATTAATATGAGGGGTTTTACTTCCATCCACAGCTGTGGTCGCAGTCCCTTAGCCCTCCTGTGAGCCTTACCACCGACCCCAGAGGCCGACAGTGCGCGAGGAAAGGGGTTCGGGGGACAAGTTTTAGGCGTCGTTCATAACCGGGCTCAGCGCACCAAATCTATGTCACCACTCCTGGGTCGCCAGGCTGCGCGGCCAAGGTGAAATGGCAGATACGCGTCCTCCAGGGAAGAGGCCGACGTTGATCTGAGGCTGCTGAGAACAGACCGCAGCACGCCCCGCTCCCTTGGCACCGTGTTTGCTTACGGCAAGAGAGGAGACAGCCAACCCCATCCTGCCCCTGGAATGATGCACTGACCCCCACGGCCACCCACCTCCCGGGTCTGAAATGCGGAAGCTGAGGGCGTGCCCAGGGGCCATGCACCTGCGCCTAAGCAGATGGAGGAGCCACGGTGAGTCAGAGCACGTGGTGAGTCACCCGCTCACGGCTCTGGGTGAGCGTTCCAGGGCCTAGGCCCGTTCTGCTGCAACCTTCCATAGCAGGAGCGAGCACTGAGAGACTGACGGGAGTCTGGAAGCAGCGGGCAGAGTCTCCTGGCACCCATCCCTTCCCGGATCGGTCACTGCGCATTCCCTCTCCGGTGCCGCAGGTGATCATAGATTCCCTGGGGAAATGGGACCGGAGGCCTGAGTGGGAGAGCACAGCACAGCACAACAAGGAGGCAACAGCAAGACCGGAGGACCCTCCTCTGGACAAATGGAATGGCCTTGGAGGAAAGACCTGCGATTACTCACCCCTGGAGACTTCTCCAGAGTCAACCGTCACTTGCGACCTTATCTCCTTCCAGTGACATTGAACAAGAATATCCTTAAAAATGTTTTATGCCCTGGCTGGTGTAGTGCAGTGTTTAGGCACCAAAGGGTCTCGGGTTTGATTCCCAGTCAAGGGCACCTACTTCAGTTGCAGGTTCAATCCCCGATGTGTCTCTCTCACGTCGATGTTTCTCTCTCTCTCTCTCTCTCTCTCTCTCTCTCTCTCTCTCTCTCTCTCTCTCTGTCTCCACCTCGCTCTCACGCCCTCCCACTCTCTCTAAAAAGTCAATGGGAAAAATATCCGTGGGTGAGGATTAACAACAACCAAAAAAAAAACACACACAAAAAAACACAAGACATTTCATGCATGCGTCTCCCCACCTGAAAAATGCATGTCAGGAAATTCGAAACCACACTTTTCCTTCCAAACACATTCCAGGATTCTGAGTTCCCATAACACAAAGGGGCATGTGTGATGACCCATTTGAGGTAAGTCAAAATATTTTTTAAAATAACGATCACCACCCTAGCCGGTTTGGCTCAGTGAATAGAGCATCGGCCTGGGGACTGAAGGGTCCCAGGTTCAATTCTGACCAAGGGCACGTGCCTGGGTTGCAGGCTCAATCCCCAGTAGGGGGCCTGTGGGAGGCAGCCGATCAATGTTTCTCTCTCATCATTGCTGTTTCTCTCTCTCCCTCTCTCTTCCTCTATGAAATCAATAAAGAAATACATTTTAAAAAATAATAATCACCTAAATAACTTCCCTAACTGCTCTGTGAGTGTCATTGCTGCTGTTTTGAGAAAATTAGCTCAATGAGTAGTTGAGTGAAATGGAATTAGAACTCCAAATTCCTACTGCGGGCCTCAGGGTTGGGTTTCTCACTTAGAGACAAGCATTCACTCAGGAATGCCTGGGGAGCTGCAATATTGATGGTTCCTGCTTGTGGCCTGAAATATGCACAACACGGTGTTGCAAGAAGTATCTGTATTATTTTTAGCATTTCTGAGAGACCCAGCCTGGACAACACAAGAATCTGCTGGTTTCTGGTGAGGTGCGACCGTTTAAGAATGTAATGCGGTGGCACCGTGTCCCAAGCCTCTGGCCTGCCCTCCTTGGAGGTTAACTCTAATGATAAGCAACATGACTGATTCTTTACTCTTGCTGGTTGTCATACTAAGCCTTTTATTTACATCTATGAAACATACACTATCAGCGGACCCATTTAACAGATAAAACAACTGAGGCTTGGGGAAGGTAATTAACATGCCCAATATCATTCAGCTAGCAAGTGGGAGGGCTGGATTGGAATCCTGACAATGGATCCAGAACTCTAGGTTGCATCTGTGCAAAGATGAGCACCGGCATTAGGTCTCAGATACAAAGAAAACAAGTCCAGAAGAGAGAAAACGCGTTACTTAGGTCTGCAGCCCTGAGGACCACATAAGTTCAGTTCCTGTCTGTGAATTCACAGCCATATCTGCTCTCACAACCATATCTGCTCTCACAGCCATATCTGCTCTCACAGCCACATCTGCTCTCACAGCCATATCTGCTCTCACAGCCATATCTGCTCTCACAACCATATCTGCTCTCACAGCCATATCTGCTCTCACAGGGCGAAGGAAGGTATGGCAGCTTCAACATCCTGTTTAGAAATCCCCGGTGCTTTCCTCCTCAGTCCTACCCACGGCAGCCTCTGAGGTGGAAGGCAGCCTTTGTTTCTCAATAAGGACATTAAAGGCTCATCAAAGAATGGTCTCTTTTTTAGCTCCTAAACATTACCTACCTAAAACCACGTGCATATCTATGGATTTGTGTGTGTGGTGCCATCATTCTCAGCAAAGGGGAAGGCCGCAGTCAGGCACCGCTCACAGGAGGAGTTTTAGGGGAGAGCGGAGAATTCTGAAGGTGGAGGCTTGGTTCGCCCCGTTCCGGGACCCAGGACGGCACTGGCTCCCCGCAGCCCACAGGGTCCAGCGGCAGGGACACCCGGGCCACATCCCTCCAGCTCAGCGCTGCCCACACTTTGATTTTAGCACCGGAGACCTCTGTCAGACTTCTGACCTGCAGAACGGCACGGCAATAAATGGGCGCTGTTTTAAAGACACGAAGTTTGGGCTCACTGGTTGCTAAGCAATAGGAGATGTATTCAGGTGGCTTCAAAAGCCGAAAGAAGAAAGTGTTTCAAGGTGGAGCTATCACCCGCTGGGTGGAAGGCGGAGGGAGGTTGAGCAAGAGGAGCATGTGTGAGCCCGGGTGGGGCGCCACGGAGAGGGTGTTCACCCGGCGGCCAGTTTCAGCAGAGCCGTGAGGTCAGAAGGCAGGCAGGAGTGGGCCGAGCGGGCAGGGCAGGGTGAGGAAGTGGAGGCCGTGAGCACAGACCAGCCTGCTGTGAGGCTTGGCTGTGGAGAGAGGGAAGGAAATGGGGCCATAACTGGAAAGAGGATGTTTGTCAGGGGTTCCGTGTTGTCGGTGATGGAACCAGAGAGCACGTTTGTTTGCCGGAGAAACCCGCCTGGCGGGGACCAGGGCTGGCTTTGCAAGGGCGGGTGGAGTGGGTCAGGAGCAAAGTCCCTGCAAGAAGGGAGGGCCCTGACCCAGAGCCCGAGGGGCGGGGTTGGTCTTGATGGGAGGAAGGAGCTGGAGCCGCAGTGAGCGGAGCTGCAAGGTTGACAGGAGGAAAGGAAAGGAGCTCTCACCTGATGGCTTCTCTTTTGTCATCAAAACGGCTGAAGGGAGGTCTCTGGTGAGGGAGGGTATGAGGGTGTGGGAGGTTCGAAGAGCCAGGAAAAGACACGCAATGTTTTATCTTGGAACGTGGGAGGCCACCAGATTGCAGAGGTAGAACAGCAGGGCTCCAGGATGGGGCGACCTTTGCTGCCTCCCTCTCTCCCTCTCCCCCACTGCCTCACCCTGGGCCCCCCTCCCGCCCCTCCCCCCAGCTCCTTCCAGCACCCGGACTGTGAGTGGTCTGTTGGACCCAGGGTGAGCTCTGGAGAATGTTACTTCCTGGACACATAACGCCGATCAGCTCTCTTAGCCTCATTTCTCAGGCCTGGAAGGGTCCAGGTTTAGGGACCCTGTGCTGGGCACAGTCCTCTCCACTCTCCTGTAAGGTGCCTTTTGTGTTGAAAGCCCGCTTTTATGGACTATCATCAGGGCAGCCTCACACTCTGGCTTTGATAGGGAAGCCCTGGGAGGATAACAGAGGATGGAGGAGAAAGAGGTCAAACTGAGACTTTCCCAGTGCCTCCCTGCCACCCTATGTTGGTGGCAGTTACAGGCCCAGATGGGTGGGCCCTCTTCCTGGACTCCAGCTCCCAGCCCTCATCACAGAGTTCCCTCCCCTCAGCCCCTCTGGGGTCA